>MJUU01003368.1:57839-88218 GCA_002080025.1 Modiolus philippinarum | reverse complement strand
TGAAACTTTGTATGTGGCAAGGACATCATATGTAGATATGCATATTGGCGGGGATTTTTTATTGTACAATTTTTCCAGGAGTTATGCCCCTTTAAACTCAGAAATCTATAGGTGTTTTGACCATATGCTTGTAAGCGCAAGTCCTCTTTAACCGTTCAACATAATTTCATGAAACTTTGTATGTAGCAAGGACATCATATGTAGATGTGCATATTGTCGGGGATTTTTCATCATACAATTTTTCCAGGAGTTATGCCCATTTTAACTTAGAAATCTATAGGTTTTTTTACCATATTCTTTTTGTTTGACTTGTAAGTAAAGTATTTATTTGACTTGTAAGTAAAGTAACTTTTCAGTGATTTTTAAGAGTGATGGCATACACTGTACATAATGAGAGGAGGTAGTAGTTAAACAGCTTTTCACACAAGTACCTATTTCTACATTCAAATAGTGAAGGAAAACCCGGTTTGATGTCGTATTGACATCCATTTCTTGTCATGAATTTGAATTGAAAAATATGAAGATAATTGCCATAAATTATTATCCATAATTTGCCCAATTCTTAATGTAGTGTATCTGCTTTACAGTACTAAGACATCACACTCCTATCATACTCTTAAAACAATATATGGGGTCATGCATGTTTTATGTGATCTTTGTAATATTTGTAGGCAATAGCCAGATTGTTTGTGTACATTTAAGGTGTCTTTTGGCCCTTTCAATTGTCTAAACATTTTGAGTGTTTTAGCCCTTTTGATTGTCCAATCATTTTTGATGTTTTGGTCCTACCTGAATTGTCAAGACTTTTTGGGTGTTTTTACTTTACCCATTGTCAAATCATTTTCCCCTTAACCGTAGTTAAAAGATTAGTTAGCTTGGTTGTATCCCTTGGTTATATCCTGTCCATTGTCAAAACAGTTTTGGTATTTTGAGCCTAATTTTTTATGAAAACATCAAATGTGTTTTGATCCTTCATTTTTGGAATTTGGACCTATCCCTTGCCAATACATTTTGGCCTTGTCCATTATCAAAACATTTTGGGTGTTTTTGGCCCTATCCCTTGACAAAACATTTTGGGTGTTATGACCCTTTCATTATAAAAGAAGTTCTATTTGTGGTTTTGTTTCCAGATATGCAAGCCTTTGACTTGAAGTATCCTTTATCACATCAAACCAGGATTTGGACTGTTGCAGTAAAAATAAACTCTGACATGGTTACATTCTTGCTGATATCACAGAAGACAGTGAGAACCCTATTGATTATTGCCTATAATTTTATTTTACCCTTTGCTGAATGGTACCTTGAGAATCCTGCCTCATATCAAACTCAAAATTAATCACAATCTTACTGTAGAAATAAACTTACTGCATTTGAGTAACTATCCTCATAGGTTAAGGCTGCAGCTATCCTGTAGCCTGTAGGTCAAGGTCAAGAAGCTACCTTGAGCTTTAGGTAAAATTTGAAGCAGCTATCTGTCCTATGGGTCAAGGTTGCATGAGCTATCTGTCCTGTAGGTCAAGGTTGCAGAAGCTCTCCTGTAGCCTTAAGGTCAAGGTTACAGCAGCAATCCATCCTATAAGGTGTTTAGAGGCATCTTAAAATAGTTAGTTTGCATATTATAACATTAGTATGATGCATTAGATAAAACTCAAACTTGATTATATAGACAATCATCAAGTTACACAAAACCTTATCTATCTATTTTTTATTTGATGTATTTAATGGTAATGTCTCTTGACAAATTCGGGGAATGCATTTGATAAAGGGGGCATCCAATTTTCTTATGGACATATTTTTCAATTTTTGGGTTTTTTTTTTTATCCATTCGTAGATACTGAATAACCTAGTTTCAGGACAATGAGTTTGCAATTATCTGCTAGAATAATTTTAACCATTAATTTTTACTTCAGTAAATAAAAGATAATGACCTTTGACTCATGTCCTTTATAGAGCTTTTGAAATTTCTAGTACATATTTTACATCTTAATTGGTTCAAAATGTTGGTTTAATATTGGCATCCTACAATTTTTTTAGCAGTCCATATTATACAATTATGGCCTTTAATTTAGGGTAATATCCATAATTATTTAATCGAGCAAAGGTAATTTTTCCGAGGTCCTTAGGACCGAGGAAAAATAACCTTTTTGAGATTAAATAATTATGGATATTATCTGAAGTCGATTAAAGGCCATAACTGTATTATTAAACTGAACTAAAAACTAACTAACTAACCCTAAAAAAACGGTGTTTTATGATATCAATATCAAATCCATATGATAAATGTCTAAATAAACCAAAACGAATGAATTTAGTAATGGGTGATGAGTTAGTATTTGCTTACATTACAGGAATTTCTTCACGACCTGAAAAGCAACACATTAGTCAACTATAAAAAAAAAGGAAATAAATGTAATGTTTTTTTAATCGGGAGCAAGTTCCAGTGCTTCGTTTCATTTAACGGGCCTCCACAGAAAAAAAATCGTCATGAGCTTTTTCTTAAAAACTTTAACTATCGAACTCCGAGCTTTTCATATGTAGAAAGAGCATACTGCTGTACGAATGTTAAGTACTTATGGTGTTTTTTATCTGGGATTATCGTAATGTCCCTGTCAGTGCTTGGCAGCCATGTTTATTTACGTTTAAGTTGACGACAAGGGAAATAACTAGTTATTTGTTCGACGTGCTAAAGCGCGCCTTATTAAAATTAGTTATTTTGCTTCTCGCACTTTCCCGAACAGTTATTTTGCCTATGGCATTTTCCCGAACAGTTATTTTGCCTACGCGCTATTACTTGTAGAAATACCAATATTATTTTTACCATAGTATAATAATACCTGATACATAAATCCCATCTGATACACTATAAACCCAACAGATATATTAGGACAAAAAGACCTGTCAGGTTTCTATGGTTGATGTTATAACATATGGGTTTTGCACACTATGCAAAAGTAAGTTATCCTCATCATATTATAATTTGTGCAGGATATAAAGTTGATGTCACAGTGGTGTAAGCATTGATAAGAGAAAAATTTGAGCCCTAAAAAATGCACACAAAAACAGGAAGAGATTTAAGTCCTGATTCTGAACATGCTGAAAATTTTGACATGTTATGTGGGAAAAAACATCCCCCTCAAAAATATTTTAAAATATTTCTGGCAGTCTGACGGGTGCCACATGTTGAGTAGACCATGCTTACCCTTCCGGAGCATCTAAAGATACCTCAGATTTTGTAGGGGTTTAGTTTTGTGGCATTCTTTTTCTTTTGCTTTGGTTTTTGTTTGCTGGTGCAGTTTATGTAGGGGTTCCCTTGCTAGTGCTTTAGTTCTGTGACATTCTTGTTCAGTTTTGTTTATTTGTTTTGTCATTGTTATGCTGTCTCAAATTGTGTTGGATATATTGCCATGTTTTTTTTTTTTTTGTTTTGTTTTTTATTTTGGAATTTCCCCTTTCTTCATTTTTGCTATCAGTATTCATTTGCTGAGGTATGTATTCCAAATGGTGATTAATTTGAAAGTTTCTAAAAAATTGATATGATTATTGAAAGGGGTTGACAGCCTTGGAATTCCTACACTATTTAGACCCAATGTAGGCTTTCAATAGTGATTCTCAGTATATTACAAGAATTTTTTTCTCCCTGTATAGAATTCTTTGTATCCTTCAACAGCGTCAAGTTTAATCAACTTTCTGTTTTCTGTTAAAATTGTGAAATTGTAGAAATGTTTATATCCTGCCTGTAATGGATTTTCTAAATGAACTAGAGTTGGTTGACGTCAATTTCTAGTTGTTAGGATACAATTGATTTTTTTAAGATCTTGACGAAGCATCTACAATTCTCCACTGTTTACTTTCGTTCACTTGTGTACAAATAATTTATCTTTGTACAACAACAATTTTTATTATACTTTATGCAAATATTTTACATTATCCGGTTATTTCATTGGATAACCGGCATTTGTTAATTTACAGTAACGTCTCATTAGCCACGCCCACCCTTAGCAACATGTGTTAATGTCTAAATTAACACCCGCTCCGATCGATGACGTCATTGGTGTATACAAATTCTTATTTTCTTGTCACTTTCGTTGTTGACAATAATAATTAAATCTGTTTTTAGTAATAAATGTATTCAGTAGTAAAATAAAAGTGACCTTAACATATGAAAAAGGACATTGTCACAAATTTAATTGCAGTGAAAAGCGATTTTGCCACAGTTCGATGCAATTGTAAAACGGTACTGAGTTTTTGATGTTGCATAAATAAAAAATATTATTATTATTATTTTCAAACATAACGTACATTGGGGATTTATTGTGTACATTAAGCATTTAGTATAATAAAAATCATAATTCCCTTGGATGAAGGTGTTAGTTCGATTAACACACTCGGCGAAAAATTATCACCCTCGACGTTGTCTCGGGTGATAATTTTTACCTCGTGTGTTAATCTACTCTAACACCTTCATCCAAGGGCATTATGTTTATAATATTGAGCCTTATATTATTGTATTTATAAATCAATTTGTTTCATAAAGGTAAAATAAAAATTACATTGTATCAATAAATAGGTAAATTTGTTCGATTTAAAAAAAATAATACAATTCTTATGGTAATTTAATCTAAAACTCATTCATAATATTGAATAAAATAAAATATTGTATGGAGAATGGGAACTTACAATATTTTAATGTTAGAAAGACCTTTTTGAACCATTCCTTAATTAGATTTTCTGCCACAACCCACCCCTCCCCCAAATCAATTTTCATTGTTGTTTATATGTACCACAAATTTCTGTACCAGTTTTGTAGTGAAGGTTGTTTTATTTTTTATGCCCCTGTGAATAGAAGCTTCGAGGGGCATATAATTTTTGGTCTGTCTGTCTATTTGTCCACAAAAACTTTAACATTGGGTATATCTTTTGAATGGTAAGTGATAGGGTTTTCATATTTTGCATGTGTATTCCTTGTGGCAAGACTTAACGATACCAAAATTTTTTGACCATGTGACCAGGACCATGGCATGTGATGGACTTTTTGAAAAAAAAAAAATATAAACCTTAACATTGGATATATCTTTTGAATACTAAGTGATATGGCTTTTATATTTTGCATGTGCATTCATTTTGGCAAGACCTTTTAATTGGTACCAGAATTTTTTACCTTGGTATTTGAACAACTGCATAAAAACTTTGAATATATATGTTTTGAATGGTAAGTGATAGGGCTTTCATATTTTGCATGTGTATTCCTTGTGGAGAGACTTTTCAGTTGGTACCAAAATATTTGACCTTGTGACCCGGACATTGGCATGTGACTGTCTGATGAAATTTCAAAAAAAATATAATTATATTTTATTTATTTTATATACATGATATATAGAAACATTAAACTCATTTATGATAAAATGTTTCTTGATATCTATGGAATTTGTTATGTAAAAAGATCTTTTAAATTATTCAGCACATTTTCTTCATTTCTTCTGGTATATTATATATATCAGTGATGAGGGATGTTACTAAAATATCTATGATTACATTCTTCTCTTCTGTATATTCCTCCTTTTTGGGAACCAGTATTGATGAAGTATATGAAAATATTTCTGATGTAATCAAAGTATTAACTGATAACAATGATAGACAGAACACAATGAGTTAACTATAAATGTTCCAAAAAAGGGGGGGTGAAAATTGTTTTCTTAATAATGCTTGGATAATGATGAAGGGGTCAATTGGGTGACATATCTGTGTTTGCATCCAACTGCATTTATCATTTGATGTGAATTAACTTTTCAATTGATACTAGAATTTATTTCTACAAATTATTTTGTCAGAAGGACATTAATTGTTGTTCAAAGTTGCTAATGTATCTTCTGAACTTCTACTTAGGGGCATAAGTGTTTCACAAAACACATCTTGTTTTTGTTCATTTATTCATGTATTAGTATTGTATAAAAATTTGTATTAATATTTGTAGAAACTTTGTCTTATGTACGTACTTGTCTCATGTGTATACGACTCAATATCATTTCATTGTTTATAGGTTGACAATGAAATTTTTGTGTGAAAATAATGCACATATATCATGTTTATGGCATAAAATAAGAAACATGAGTAGTATATAATGCACATATGGCATAAAATGAAGGTACGTTTGTAGTATATAGTGCACATATGGCATAGAATATGCAATGCATGGGTACATGTGTGGTGTATAATGTGCAAATTGTATAACATATGGGTACATTTTTACTAAATGAATCATTTATGGCATAAATATAGGTGCATTTGTGGTATATTATGTATATATACCATAAAATAAGGGACATGTGCATAATATACCGGTAATGCATTGTTAGACATGGCATAAAATTTGATTTAAAGTTTCTAGTACATAATGCACATATGACATAAAATATGGGTATATATGTAGCATATAATGCATCAATGTAAAAATTATCCAAACTTATGTTATCCTATATGTTTAACATGTTATTATATATGTCCACATGTTGTATGATATGTCCAGGTGTAAATTAAATGTCCACATTTATTGTCACACATGTTATCCATTGTGTCCAATCATTATCTGATATGGCCACAGGTTATCTGATATCTCCACATGTTATCTGACATGTCCTTGTGTTATCTGACATGTCCTTATGTTATCTGATATGTCCACATGTTATCTGATATGTCAACATGTTAACTGATATGGCCAAATTTTATCTGATATGGCTACATGTTATCTGACATGTCCACATGTTATCCAGTGTGTCCACATGTTATCTGATATGTTCACATGTTATCTGATATGTCCACATGTTATCTAATATGTCTGATATGTCAACATGTTGTCCAGTGTTTCCACTTGTTAACTGATATGTCCACATGTTATCTAATATGTCCACATATTAACTGATATGGCCAAATGTTATCTGATATGTCCATATGTTATCCAATTTGTCCACATGTTATCTGACATGTCCACATGTTATCTAATATGTCCGCATGTTATCTGATATGTCAACATGTTGTCCAGTGTTTCCACTTGTTAACTGATATGTCCACACGTTATCTAACATGTCCACATGTTAACTGATATGGCCAAATGTTATCTGATATGTCCATATGTCATCCAATGTGTCCACATGTTATCTGACATGTCCACATGTTATCTAAATGTCCACATGTAATCTGATATGTCAACATGTTAACTGATATGGCCAAATTTTATCTGATATGGCTACATGTTATCTGACATGTCCTCATGTTATCCAGTGTGTCTACATGTTATCTGATATGTTCACATGTTATCTGATATGTCCACATGTTATCTAATATGTCCACATGTTAACTGATATGGCCAAATGTTATCTGATATGTCCATATGTTATCCAATTTGTCCACATGTTATCTGACATGTCCACATGTTATCTAATATGTCCGCATGTTATCTAATATGTCAACATGTTGTCCAGTGTTTCCACTTGTTAACTGATATATCCACACGTTATCTAACATGTCCACATGTTAACTGATATGGCCAAATGTTATCTGATATGTCCATATGTTATCCAATGTGTCCACATGTTATCTGACATGTCCACATGGTATCTAATATGTGCACATGTTATCTGATATGTCAACATGTTGTCCAGTGTTTCCACTTGTTAACTGATATGTCCACATGTTATCAGATATGTCCACATGTTATCTGATAAGTAAGTAAGTAGTAAGTAAATTCTTTATTCCAATTTTGGTGCCCACGAGAGGCAAAATAAGTTTTTCAAATTAAGAAATAAATTTTAACTAAAGATTACAAACACAGTATCTACAAACACGGACATAATGACTAGAATACAAACAAAAAAATGAATACAAATGAATTATATTATTATAAATGGAGTTGCCCTTTGGGAGAACCGTTACAGTTACTAATTACCACTATACAACATTTTGTTTTTTCTCATCTCAAAACACTCATAAATATATTTTGATAGATTTATTATAACATCTTATCTTCATTGGACATAAGCCAAACCAATGCTTCCCTCTGTGACAGATTGGCATAGTTAGGATTGCTGTTGAGACTGCACACAAACTCTTTTCGTTTGTTTTAGTAAAGAGGACATGTAAATAGAAGATGGAATTCATCCTCGATTTCATTACAATTGCATAGTGTGCACTTTCGTTTTTCTTTTTCTATACTATATCTCCCCTTTTCAATTTCAAGGGAACTAGCACTGATTCTAAATTCTGATATGTCCACATGTTAACTTTTATGTCCACGTGTTAACTGATATAGCATGTTATCTGATATATCCACATGTAATTAAGAAATCCTTACTATCCTTGAAACATCAACATATGTTATCAAACCCACATGTTTATGTCAAATATTCCACACATATGTCATCCAAAATTGTCAAAATTAGGATTAATCAGGATTTTCATACTTTATTGATTTCTAAAAATTTTGTTATGGATTTAGCCTTGACATTTTAAGTTGAAAATGCTTCTGTTTTCTTTACAGACCCTTAAAACATGCCTGTTTTGAACATGGATCCATTCCATCGACATCGACGAGATGTTGAGGAATCCACAGCCTCAGGACCAGCTGGTGGTGGTGGCGGTAGTGGTGGATCCAGTCCTGTTGCCTTGGATACGGCTAGTTCTACTGCCAAACCAACAGGTTTACAGAATCTACAAAATAAAATAATGGACGAGATTAATTCATGTAAGTATTCTGTGTCTCCATGCAAAATGTTGTGGAGTTAATGTCAGTTGTCATGGATATGATGTCAGTTGTCATAGATATTATGTCAGTTGTCATAGATATAATGTTAGTTTTCATGGATATAATGTCAGTTGTCATAGATATAATGTCAGTTGTCATAGATATAATGTCAGTTGTCATGGATATAATGTCAGTTTTCATGGATATAATGTCAGTTGTCATGGATATAATTTCATTTGTCATTGATATTATGTCAGTTGTCATAGATATAATGTCAGTTGTCATGGATATAATTTCATTTGTCATTGATATAATGTCTTTTATCATGGATTTGATATCTGTTACCATGGCTATAATGTGTGTTTTAGTGGATAAATTTTGGTGTCTGTCTTGGTTTCTCAATGTTAACATATAATACTAGTACATTGAATGGCTTTTGGTATAATATACTTTATGTGACAGATATATAATATGAAGTGTACTGATTATATCAAATGTATGTTAAATTGGTTGGAAAAAATTGACAAAATAAAAATCGATGAGACAAATCAGTAACAGATTGTGGTGACGTCAAACTTTGCATTCATCTTTTTTTTTCTTGTCAATATCAATCACATCAAAAGTTTTGTTTTTTTTATTACATCGAAGTTGTAAGTTAGGCCAAGTATCAAAATTTGGCTCCCGATCAGTAGAACGAAAACTGTTTCCAGAAAAAACAACGAAATGATCAACCAAATTATCACCCCTAATGTTTGAATTTACTTATATAATCATCTTTCAGATTGAAACCATTTTGTTTAGAATTGACCAATGAAATCATCTTTTTAGATTCAACCTGTTTTAATTTGTTTGGGACTGACCAATCAAATGATTTCTTTTGGTATTCAAGTCAATTCTCAAGAAGATAGACCACATCTGCTCTTTCTGGGTACTCCCCAGTATAAGACATCATAATCACACCACCTAGGAATGTTTGATGTCAGCTACATTCTTGTTGTGAAGAAATTATATTCTGTAATTATAAATGTGAGAAAAATATTCAAACACTGTTCAAAATTCAAGATTTTCAGACTTCCTAAGATAAGATTTCAATAGTTCTCTGACTTGAAATATTGCAATCGTACCCTTAGGTCATGTTGATGTCCAGAATAACTTATTCTCTCTTTTGAGACAGGTCAGTTCCCATTTTTAGCGGTTTGAGATTTTTCTTTCTCACCCTACCTGTAGTGCTTTCTATGTAGCCAATGCCTGGGTGAGATTTTTCCTTCTCACCCTACCTGTAGTGCTTTCTATGTAGCCAATGCCTGGGTGAGATTTTTCCGTCTCACCCACCTGCCTGGGTGAGAACACCTACACGATCTTTTTCCCACGGTTTTGTGTCAGCTTGACATTCAAATTGCACTCCTTTTTTCCTTTTTAGATAAGCACATTTTCCAACAACATCGACTTATAAAATTGTGTCTTTAACTCTTGACACCTATTATTTGTGCCAGATAATTCTGAAAATAACGTAAAACTCAACATTCAAATATCCCGCTAGAATCTTATGACGTCATAAAAAGGGGACATAACTCCCGCAAGTAAACAAAAGTCAGGAAGGTCAAATTTCAGATCAACGATTTCAGTATATAAGTAAGCACAAATGAAAAGCCAGTGTAAGCAAAGTAAATGATTGTGTAATGTAATATGTTTTGAATTATTTAGTGTCGACAGAAATCCAACGTTATGCTTGATAGTACGAAACATGATGTCCAATGTCAAAGTGAACGACTCGTGTTGGCAGGGTGAGAAAACAAATCAAACACGGGTATGTGTGCGAGACAAGGTAAATCTCGCACACCCTGGGGCAAGATTAGGTAGTCTCTGACTCTGTGAAGCCTCGTCAGAGACAACCTTAATCTTGCCCTTGGGTGTGTGAGATTTCCTTGTCTCGCACACCCACCTGTGTTAGATTCATATTGTCTCACACCCCCCCATGTGAGACAGCCTCGTGCGTACTATGACGTCATTGACGTCATGGTGAGTCGCTAAGTAATCGCAGATGGTAAGGACAACATGATGGTACCGATAGACGCTTTTATTAACAAAAGTGAGAAAATTAATCAAACACCGTTGAAAATGCAAGATTTAGAAATCTCAGACACCCTCGGGTAAGATTTCAATGGTTCTCTCACTCAGCAAGCCTTGTCAGAGAAATATTGAAATCCTATCCTTGGGTGTCTGAGATTTCTTGATCTTACCCTTTCACCGGTCTTTAACTGGTTTCAAATTCTATTATTCTTTAGCAAATGACAAATCAGGCTATCTTTTTGTATTCAAGCAATTTGGTTTGAAAGTGACCAATCAGATAACTTTATTTATTCAAACCATTATGTTTTGAAGTGCTTTAACATCTTTTTTGGTTCAAGCCATTTTCTTTGGAATAGGTGATTTGCCAATTACCGACTTTGGTTCCGTTCTTTAAAATTTTGACTCAATCAACGTCACGTGACACCGGACAGGTTGTCACATTTACCGAAGAAACCCTTATAAATCAGCATTCTGGTATATGAAATCTATTGGGATATAAAGCAAATCAAACAGGCACATAAAAGGTCATATTATTTTGATAAAGTTCACCAAAGTCGAAGTTTGGAATCCTTACAGGTCAAGAGAAAATAATTTTTACATTTTGGTTAGTTTACGTTGGAAACTAACCATGTTTGTCCGGTCTAGAGATGCTTCCCTTTGTCCAAGTTTGTAAAGCGCGAGGTCAAATTCAGGAATTCGGTTTGAATTGGCAAATGGTCTATTGACCAATCAAATCGTCTTTTTCAGTCAAACTGTTTGGTTTGGAATTGACCAATGAAATCTTTATGGAAATCAAAATTCTTCTTTTTGTAATCTGAACTCCTGTTCAATAACCTAAAGTATTTTCTGTTTTGATTCGTCTTTTGAATTCCTATTGTTTTTCATAATAACAATATTTTACATGGTGAATAAAAGGATATGGAGTAAATGCACATGAGACAAAGTCTCTACAAATACATGGTAAAAAACAAGCAAAGGAACAACGCTTTTATTGTTGTTCTTCATCTTGAAGTCACCATGAGGCCTTCAACAATGAGCTTTGCTCATACCTCATAGTAAGTTCAAGACGGCCCCTAGCACCGGTTTAAGCGGAATTCTTTGCTAATTGTCGAGCAACCCTACGTCCATGTCTTTCTTGGTCATGGGTGCGGGATTGTCAACAAACATCAATTAAACTGGCAAAGTGCTCTTACAATCACTGTCATCCTTTGCCCGACAAAAGCACTAGTGTCTTAAGCTAGTGGACAACAACAACATATAGACAAACACAGGGCACTCATCAAGTCAAATGTAAGAAAACTTGGCGTTATAAAATAGTGAGATGTGGGCACTTAAAACAGGTGGTCTGGATTACATTTCGAAAATTACAAAAATAATTGCCAAAATTTGAAAGTATCAATAGTATATCCATATGAGAAATTCTCTCGTACTGAAGACACATGAATTCTGCGCTGAAGGGACATATAAGTAGACAAAGTGGCGATTGCAAAATTTATATAATGTTCACTTTGAATATTGCATTATTGTATATAAAATATATGTAAATTATGGCCTACTTCCTGGATACTATGTACGATTTATCCTTGTGATTTGTATACAGAAAAAAGAAGGATATAAAACACATATTAATGAGGAGGAAATACAACTTGTNCAAAGGAAATTGTAAACTAAGTTGAAGAATTATATTTTATTTTTATAACTGCAACAGTAGATTAATGTGCAAAATAAAGCGATGCAAGGGGCGGGCGAGACAAATCCTGTGTCCACAGTTTATATAAAATCTAAATAAACTATGTTAAAAATTATATAAATCATTGAAAAAGTTTGTGGATGAATATAATAGAAATGAATTTGGTTTGGATTTTATAATACTGTGGAAGTACTTTTATTCGTGGACATAAATTTTTTGTGGTTTTCATAAAATTACTATTTCGTGGGCACATAAATCTATGCAGGTAAAACTCAATGGAAAAAATGCATCCAAGAAAACGAGTTTAACCCCAACGCAATTTTTGTGCCTGTCCCAAGTCAGGAATATGTTGGTCATTGGCTTGTCCTTGTCTTCTTATAAAATTTTAGTTTCTTGATATTTGGGTTATTGGATGTGGTTTGTTTCCATTGATTAATTCACTTTTTTACCTTTTCAGGGCCAATTAGGGCTTACTATATGGTGTGAGGTTCCTCACTGTGTTGAAGACCATATGGTGACCCCTAGATGTTTTGTTTTTTGTCTTTTTAACCTGGATATGGGATGTTGTCTCATTGACATTTACCCCATTTCCTTTCTTTTTCATATTTCATTGGGACCTTACTTTCGTGGTTCTAGGAACCACGAAATCCATGAACAATGGTACTTTCACAGTATATAATAATGTTATGTTATAAATCTTTACCAAAGAAGAATGTCTTGATATAGAAATTTTAAGTAATTCTGTGATATGAGATATACCCATGCATTGAAATTGTCTTTGGAGTCTTTAATAGATTCTTTCCAATATGTGAAGGTTTAATGGAGACCTGTATCTGGTTTGAGAAAATGGCATTTACTTCTGTCTATCTGTTCAGTCAGTAACCAGTCTGTTGAAACTATTTTCCTATATTTTAGTAAGAGATGATCTTTGGTATGTGAGTTGTGGGTTACAGTGGCAAATTTGTTTTACTCCACAGATTTTAAAGTAATGATTTTAGATTTTTGAGTATTTTTTTAAAACAACACCTTCCCCTACTTGTTGCTAGACTGTTTTAGATAATAACATTATGTTTTGTAATAAGTCTGCAATCATCAGTAACAGACAAGGTTTAAGGGACTTATATATTCCATGCCAAGGACTATGTACTAAGGAATAGGTATTACTTTATTTGGGACTTGATTTCCTGATAAAGGACTATGTAAAGCTTTTCGTGGAATTTTTATGCCCAAACGACGAAAAGTTTGGGGCATTACCCTTGTCTGTCTGTCCCTCCAATCATTCAATCCTTCATCCGTAAGAATATAAAACAGAACTAATAATGTTTATCAGAAACTTTGTAAGCAAATTCCAACTACATGTACTTAAAAGGAATCAAATTACAATAAGTAGATGTACACACATACATCTTTTGGAATATTCAGAATGAACTTAGTTGCCATGGAAATTGAAAAAAGTGCCTTAAATTGAATGAAACTTTACAGGAAGGTCGTCTAGAACCCAAAGAAATAATTTAAGGTCTCAGAATTTTAAATTGGCTTCAACTGCCATGGAAACTGGATAAAGGCAGGAAAATTCAGAGTGCCTTAAATTGGATGAAACTATACAGAAAGGTTGCCTAGCACTCATAGAAATGATTTTTGGACTTGGAATGTCACTTTTATATTTTGTGGAAAAAAGGGCAAGTATATCATCAGTATTCTTTTTCACCATTTTTCAGTACCAGTATCGGGGTTGCTTCCAGTCTGAGTCTGACATTATTTATTTTATTTTTATGCCCAACCCACGAATGTGGAAGGGGCAAATAGTGTTACCCTTGTCCGTCCTTCTGTACGTCCATACGTCCGGTTAAGTTTTGCGTTTAAGTCGATTTCTCAGAAACTGTAAGGTATAGAACAATGATAGAAGACCAGTAGGTTGATCTTGGATAGTTCTACATAGTTCACTAGGCAGTTTGACACTATGACCTATATTTCCTGGTTGAGCGACTGTGGTTAAGTTTTGTGTTAAAGTCCATTTCTCAACAACTACATGTTATAGGACAATGATGTTTCATCAAATTAATGGCCTTGATGAGTACTACCAAAACTATTGACAATTAGATGGCTTTGACCTACATTTTAGGCTTCAGTGACTTTGGTTAAGTTTTGGGTTAAAGCACATTTCTCGACAACTACATGTTTATGACAATGATGTTTCATCAAATTAATTGCCTTGATGAGTAATTAGGTGGCTTTGACCTACATTTTACGCTTCAGTGACTGGTTAAGTTTCGCGTTTAAGTCCATTTCTTGACAACTACACATTATAGGACAATGATGTTTCATCAAATTATTTGCCTTGATGAGTACTACCCAAATCATTGCCTATTTATGTATTAACATTATGTTTCAGTACCAATATGGGGGTTGATTCTAATCGGAGCTGGTACGTTACTTATTTTATATGTTTACATTTATATGTTTCAGTACCAATATGGGCATTGATTCTAATTGGAGCTGGTACATTACTGGTCCTAGGATGTTGTTGTTATTGTATATGTAAACGATGTATCTGCCGGAAGAAGAAAAAGAAGGAAGGCAAGAAAGGGTTGAAAGGAGCCGTGGATTTAAGGAATGTGGCTTTGTTAGGGAATTCTTACAAAGAAAAGGTAATAAACAAACAAACAAATTCTTAATTTCCCAATCAAAAGGGCCTATATGAGCATAGCAATTACAGAATGATAATAAAACAGTTAAACATTAGTAATGATTGGTAAGTAATTACGAAAAGAAAAAGGAAAAGGGATAATACATGTAGTATAAATATTATGTGAGATGCTCGAATTTATATATACTTTAAACAGAAGTAGAAAAGTGATATGGGGTAAATGTTGATTAGCTATTCATATAACCTATGGCCAAAACAAAAAACAAGTGTATCAAAAGGCATTGAAAAATGATACATATTCTTACACTTCAGTGTACAATGGATATCTATTCAAATTTGAGTCATTACAAGTATAATTTTGTTCTAATACATTTTCATTAGGGTAAAAAGTAATCACATGGCATTTCAAAATCAGCTCCTTTTCTTGATTATACACATTTACCTTTGTTTTTTGCATGGACCATGCCTTTACTGGATTATACACATTAATGCTTCCTACATGGATCATGCATTTTTAGCTTGAAGCAAAACACATACTTAAAAATATGCCTTGGTTATCACTCAGACTTAACAATAATACCTTTAATAGAGAGAAGAACCAAAAATTACAAGGTTACTTCTAACAGAGATCTAGTGACCACATTAAGTTTTTCATTGTCAGATCAGTTTCTCAGCTGTTTGAGAAGCTGCTAACATGAAGAATGAAGATTGGTGTGGAGTTAATATGTCAACTACATCACTTTTACCCATTACTCCAGGTACATGGTTTCGGTTACCATGTCCTTAGGTAGCTCAGTCATATTTTGTGTCAATTTTAATTATCATGTGTATTGTTCATGGACATATTCATGTCAAAATAGCAAAATTAGTGGATTTTTCAGAGAATTTGAATTAAAGATGGAAAACAGCTTTATATATTTTATTTGAACTTTTTAAGGTACAGCCTGATTTAGAGAATTTGAATTTAAACATGGAAGACAATGAAGATGCAGAAAGTACAAAATCTGAGGTCAAATTGGGGAAACTACAGTTCCAGTTAGATTACGATTTCCAGAAAGGGGAGGTATGTATACAAGATTAGAAAGTAAGAAGCAGTGACTTTTGAACTATATTTTGAATATTAAGCCTGACATGAGGAGTAACACACTTATTTGTTGATATTTAATGGACTAGTTCAGAAATTTAATTTTCGCTGTTGCACACAATGTTATAAAGACCATGAAAAAACATAATTTCTCACTTTTGAAACACAACAGTTCCTAATTTTAGGGTGTTAGATTTCTTTGTCTTACACTAGTGCAAGATAAAAAAATACTGGTACAAGTCACATTTTATTTTCAATTGTTGAAAGTAATGCCAGCTGAGAAGCAGGAAACCAACATGTATTATTTTAGGCCCTATGTGTGATTCCTTATTCTTATTTACTCGTTAACATTTTAACAACTATACAAGATGATTTCTCATAAACTTTTGAAGGATTCCATAACATTATATGTAATTTACTAACACTGTGATAATCATTGTTCCAATGGAGTTTAGATGTAATATTCTGTCAATAAGTAACAATTAGAAAGGAAAAGTTGTGGAATAAAGATGTATCTGACGAAGGCCAGTGGCTGAAATATCAATAAATGGTTCTGTTGAATAGGGAGATATTCCCCCTGTGGAATTTTATTATTATGGTCAGAGAACCGAATCACAATGTTTCTTTAAAACAAAAAGTCTAGTTGACTCTTAATTCAATTCAGTCCAGCAGCCCTTTTCACAAAAAATCTTACGTTAAGAATAAGTGTAAGTCTTTAACATTTCATATTGATTTACGATTAAAATATGTCTTAAGATTTTTTGTGAAAAGAACTGCTGGTCTTTAAGGATGTTGGCTCGTCAGTTTGAAAGAAAATAGGATTTCAGACAAATATGACTTTTTTGTTAGAAAACTGAAGAAGAACCAATTACGGGTAAAGCAAAAAAACATTAGTATGTTTCTGATCTGGTTTTTGATGAACAATAAATTTTATAAATTTGGCTGAAAACTGAACTCTTCTGAATTTTTCATATTCTTAACATAATCAAGGTTTATCTATGAATGAATGTGACAGAATTAACGGGATTAAATGACATTTCGTCAGGAAGCTCCAAAAGATTTATGAAATGAAATAAATTATGAAAAATGTTTCCGAGTCCATGGGCAAAAAATTTAAATGATTTTAAATAGATAAAACAAGAGAAGTCTAAATATCAAAACATGACCATTAAACATCCGTAAGCAATGTAGTGTCTGATGGCTTTAATGGACAACAGAATTCTCATTCACATTCACCGGTAAACGTGTCAGACATTTGGATACAATCTAGTCCAATGTTATTAACAATATATATATTATCTACTGGGTAATAATGGAAGTGCGATATACTGTTTTGTTGATGTGTGATATGATATTGGTTTTTGTTACAAAGAAAACCCATTAAATGCTTCCTACATAAATATATTATATGATGTTTTTGTATTATGGATCTACAATCAATAAGTATAGAATAATATCAGTATTTAATGTGATATGATCCTGATGTTTTGAATATCGAGCTAAATTTTGTAGGTCCTCTACTTTTATTCATTCAAATACACTGAAATTAATTTTCCCAATAACATCTATTTTCTGCCAGTAGTTTTGAAAACAGGTCATATACTGTGAATTCATTTTTATTCGTGGGGTACCAATTTTCGTGGTTTTCGTGGGTGTCCTCAAACCACGAAATTCAAATACTCAACGAAAAGTGATTTCCTTGTGCCAGTTTCAAACACAAATGAATGAACATAATGAAGGACCTGATCAACAAAGGCCATACACCTTGCACTTGTACCTGAGCCCCAAACTAACTGATATATCCAACAATAAGTAAATATGCATTCTCTTGAACCTTTAATAGAAGCAAAATAAAGTAAAATGCTTTATTTCCAAGTGTTTCCCAGTTAACAAATTAGTGGTAACTGGCTTCCTGTTTTGTTTATCAACTACGCTAAAGTGTTGATTTACAGTTAAGAAGGTTGGACAAGAACCATCTCAATTCAGTTTTTATATCATATTATTAATTAAACTTTTAAAGTTTTAATTATGTTCTGCTGAAAAAGACATGTTCATTTTGCAATCAATACAGGTGTCTATTTATAAATAACGAATGGAGTACGCTTATGTCGGATGGTTACCTAATTACAAATATCTACACATTACTATGAATTGTTAGTTACAGGTGACACTTTAATTACAGGTACAGTTCTTAATTTTGGTCTTTTGACATCAATACTGAAGGTACTGAAGACATGAATTTTATAATCTTTGTTATATAAATTTAAATTATTTTTTTTCTTTGAACAAGTGGCAATCCACGAATTTACGTACACCACGAAATGTCTTTTTTTCTCTACCCACGAAAATTGGTACCCACGAAATTAAATGAATTCACAGTAATAAGATATCATGAAAAATTTCAACAAGCTTTGATTTTTGTCTCGCCCGCGACAAAAGTCGCGGAAAGCAAGACATATGCGCACAAAGTATGACAACAACGGCGTAAACTTTCATGTTAAGTTTTTGTGATTAGGTCACTTTCTCAGTAACAATAAGTGGTAGGTCAATGATATTTGGTATATAGGTTGGTCTTGAGTATTACATGACAGTCTGCTATATGGCTTTTGTCTGTGACCTCAATTTCACGGTCCAATGAACATGTTAAGTTTTTGTGCTTAGTTTAGTTTCTCAGTAACTATAAGTGGTAGTCAATGGTACTTGGTATGTAAGTTGGTCTTAGGTAGTACATGACAGTATGTTATATGGCTTTTGTCCTTGACCTCAATTTCACAGTCTAGTGAGCATGTTAAGTTTTTGTGATTAGGTCATTTTCTCAGTAACTTAAGTGTTAGGTGAATGATATTTGGTATATAGGTTGGTTTTGAGTAGTACATGGGAGTCTGCTGTAAGGCTTTTGTCTGTGACCTCAATTTCAGGGTCTAGTGAGCATGTTAAGTTATGTGATTAGGTCATTTTCTCAGTAACTATAAGTGGTAGGTCAATGATATTTGGTTTAAATGTTGGTCTTGCATAGTACAAGACAGTCTGCTATATTAATGTAAGTTCAATAATATTTGGCATGTGGGTTTGTCTTAGATTGAAGATGACAGCCTGCTATTTGGCTTTAGCCCTTGAGCTCATTTTCATGGTCTAGTGAATATGTTTGGTTTTTTAGTATCTATCAGTGGTAGGTCATTAATACTTGGAATTTTGGTTTTGGGTGATATGTGACAGTCTGCTATATTGCTTTTGTCAGTTAATCTAATTTCACAGTCTAGTGAACATGTTAAGTTTTCTGATTTAGGCAGTTTGAGTTTTCACATCAATTTTGCGATCAAGCAGGGACGGGGGAGACATCAATTTGGGCCCACACTTGTTTTAAATGTTTAAAGTGCAGAAATAGTGCAATTGTAAATTAATGAATAATCAAAAGAGTTTAACAACCCAAACCCAAATACCAGAGTGAGTGTGATAGTATGTGTTGTAATCCATATGCAATATATATCACAGTTGATTTGGTATCACATAAGTCCTGTGGATGATTCCAGTTATCATCCTTCCCTACGGCTATATCAGCCTGCAGAGTATGGATATGGACACATTTTGTAAAGCAGGTTAAGGGAGACATATTTGTATTAGTTTATCTAGTTTCTGAAACCTTATTTCATCTTGTTATTGTACTTTCAATGTTGTATAATGATTTCAAATAAGATATTGTTTAAACCAAAGTAGGTAAACAGGTGACTTTTAATCTCAGATGCAATTCATGTTGAGAAACAAGAAAAACAGATACTGTGGATGTACAATTGTTCTTGGGTACCAATTTTTGTGGATTTCGTGGTTGACTTAAACCACGAAATTTGACACCCAACAAAATACAAATCTCCCATTTATTTGTACTGTCGAAAATCTTAAACCACAAATTTAAGAACCCATGAACTAATGACTTGTCTGCAATCCATGAATAATAGTACTTTGATAGCCCTTGTTTTGGCATAGGTTGAAGACACCTTACATGTTATATAAGGGACTAAAACAAATATAGTACAGTCACTTTTATTTCCATGGTAACATCACAAAATTAAGAATTAAAACAAGTCTGACACAATAAATTCCTATTTTAATGAATATAATGTTTTTTAGTGATAGAATTGATTGAGACGTATTACACTGTGATGTAATAAACGATGGAATAAATTGTGGATGAAAAGGACAATAATGTCAGGATCAGCGGGAGCTTAGAGAGTTTTCTTTGGGAATATTGATCTCGTCTTAACAATTACTACAGTAATCAATAAATACTTTGTAGAATCTTTTGATGCCGTCAAATGTGGTAGAAACTGAATGTTATTTGTCGAAGGTTGGATTGACATACTAGTTAGTATGTAGGAATATGGAGAGAACCTACACAATATCCCAACATACCACTGGTTCACAAGTAGAAACTGAATGTTGTTTGTTGGAGGTTGGATTGACATTCTAGTTTGTGGGTAGGAATATGGAGTTAATCTACACAATATCCCAACATACCACTGGTTCACAAGTAGAAACTGAATGTTGTTTGTTGCATCTAGTTTGTGTGTAGGAATATGGAGTAAATCTACACAAGGTTACAAAAATGACAAAAGCACAGGAATGACACAAGAAAACCCATATTTTATCTAGACAAATCATACCTTGAATCCTTATTAGCAATGAAGGGATATGGAGTAAATATGAAAAAGAAAGGAAATTGGGTAAATGTCAAGGAGACAACATCCCATCTCCAGGTTTAAACGACCAAAAACAAAGCATCTAGGGGTCACCGTACGGTCTTCAACACACCATATAGCAAGTCCTAAAGTCAGTTTTTTGTGTCACTCTTTGTACATGTGTAAATAAAGTAATGGCTATTGTTAAAATGTTATTAAATGGAAGTCCCCTGACATATATTGTCCTGTTTGGTGCCACCTCTTCCAACAGTTTTTGTTTTGCAATGTTGTGATAACTGGATTATTCTCTCACAAGGAAAATTTTTATAAAGTAAAATCACCCGTTTTCCCTCAAACAGCCTGATGGTACTGCAGCGATGCCTAATCGGGAAAAGCATGAAGGTGGATTTCATTGTGCAAAAGGCCTGTATTATTTAGATCCCGATTACTGAGTTTACCTATACTTCACAAGTCAAGATTTCACTCTATGAAGTGACAGAAACATAGTCTTTGTGCATTGATCATTGTCTTCAAAATGGTTATTGGACAGAAAATCTACATTATACAAAGAATAAATTATCCGTAATCATCTAAAATATTCATCTTTTCAACCTGAAAAAAAATTCTGTTACTCAGTCAAATGCTTTAAGGACACATTGTGATTTACAAGGTTTTTGCCACTAAATGAAGATTTTCTCCATATCTCATTTCTTGTCCTAAATTAATGTTGTGTGTTAGATATTTCTCCATTTTACAAAAGGACAGTGCAGAAAAAGTGGATTTTCCTGGGTGAATCAATTTCTGCATCAAATTTCAAAATATCCATGTTTATTTATAGATAGGCAGGAATAAAATGTAGTTTTCTGTTATATCAAATTTATGTGTGACAAACGGCACTGTCAGTAAATTAAATCTGTCCACCCACCATTTTTGATATACATTGATTTTCCCGTGTTGTTATTGTTCGTGATTTCCCATGATACATCAGGAATGGAAAACATGAAGACTAGAGATAGCCGACTTTCTCAAAGTAAACACCATTGATTTTTTGGAAACTGAAAATAAAATAGGGTAGAATATCAGAAACAAAGAGGAATTAAGTATATTAATACATTTTCTAAAAATAGAACAACCCAATAGAAAATGCTAGCAATATAGAATACTATAGAATTATTCGTTTTCTGTGAGAACAAATTAGTGTTACCCAAAATTTAATGAATTTATACTAAAATGACTTAAAAGCTTAATATATTTGTGTAGTTTTGAATTTGGTGTAAAAAATGCAAAATGAATATGTTCTCAATAAAATGAAAATTACAGGAAGCCTGAAACAAACCGATTGTAATAAGTTCACAATGATCTTTCTTTTTTTTGTCTGTGTAGCATGTGTATTGCTTCAGTGTAGCAACAATAAAAGTCCCAAATTATCGTGATTTTAGGACTATACATCCATTTAAAGTTATTAGTTGTTTGTAAAGGCATGTATTAATGAAAAAATAATAAATAGACTTAAAATAAACATCAATTCAGACATGAAAATTAGAGTATTATCTCAGTTAACTTGATTTGAATGAAATATTTTTGTATCATAGAAGATTAAACATGTAATTATACCATAGCAAATTCAATTTGTATTGATTTCTTATAACTAAGTTCTATTTTAGACCGTACATGTTGAATAAACAATGACATAAAATTAAATATAGACGAAGGATGTCAATATTAAAATACACTAAGACTGTTTTGTCAACTTATTCCAACAGCACTAGATCTTGCCATTACAGTATATTATTTGAATACCTGAGGGCGTCAATTGTAGATTTGACAGTCAAAAATGCAGTTTACTGGCAACGCATAGCAAAACCTGTAATGGATATGTTTGACTGTCAAATCTGGTGATTTCCACCTGCCTTGTCTTTTTGCCTCATGGCATTTGGTCCTTGACAAATCAAACAATTTCATGTCATATCTTTTGTGCATGGTTACTGAACCAGACTTGACATGGGACCGATCATATCCGAGGCATGTAGATAGAGTATTTGATGGTTTATTTTGACCAATCAGATCCTCTGTTACAAAAAAGTTGCATTATAATTTTATATTGTAAACAAAAAAGATAATGCAAGAACCCTAAAATTACATTTTTAGCTCACCTCACGAAGAGAGGGGGCTTATGTGATACCCCAAGCGTCGGCGTCAGTGTCCACGTCTGGTTAGGAAAAATGGTTAAAGTCCATTCCCAGTTACTGACATGTCCCACATCAACCATATTGGTATGTATGATGCATTTTGGGATGACAAAAACAATGCATGCTTCCGGTGCTGTCTGTGACCTACATTTTATGTATGACTGAATCTGTTAAAAAAAAAATGATTATAGTCCATTCCTGTTTACTTTTATTTGCAAAATGTGACAATGCTGTGCAATGAGGTGAGCTTAGGAAGCTGTGGCTGCTTTCTATGTTTTTTATACTACCGCAAAAAGTTTTGAGGTCGTATATTGGTAAGATACTGACGGCGTCGTTGGTGGCATCGTCGGCGTCTGTGGACACTTCGTTTCCGTGCGATAACTTAAGTTCTAGTTGAGCAATCCTTATGAAATTTTAACACAATGTTCCTTGGCACAAAAGGAAGGCTGGGATTGGTTGTGGGTATACTGGCCCCGCCCATTTTTAAGAAAATCGCCAAAAAGGGCCAAATTGGGTGTTTTCGTATATTGGGCTGTAGAATATTTATTATTTATCGGATTTTGATGGGGTTTCTTTCATTGTCATCCTGAGAAAATTTCCAATTTGTAGTATGTCAACGGATTTCATGTCACATGTCTTGTTCATGAAATAAATTGACCCCAAAGGGGGCGGATCTCAAAAATTTTATTTTTCTTATATTTAGTCCGATTTTAATGCAGTTTTTTGCAATGGATTTCTTATGTAAAGCTAACTAGCACAGCACCATCAAATTTTTGATAACTTTTTTCCTTTCCAAGTAATTAGGTTCCAAAAGGGGCCAAAATTGCAAATGTACAGATTACTTACAATTTTTATTTTTATCGGATTTCGATGGGATTTTTTTCTTTGAATTCAGAGCTATAAGGGGTCAAAGGGGCCAAAATTGCTAATTTTCAAAATATGTAAGATATTTATTTTCCATTGGATTTGGATGGGATTTTTTTCTTTGGATTCCTCTTGTTGTTAGCTTTCAGTAGTTTGCAAATAGGTTTGGCATATCTCTTAGCGTTTAGGAGCTATAAGGGGTCAAAGGTACCAAAATTGCTATTTTTCAAAATATCTTAAATCTTTATTTTATAGGATTATAATGGGATTTTTTTACTTCAGATTCCTCTTTGATGTAAGCTTTCAGTAGTTTGTCAGCAGTTTTTGTGTAACTCTTTCAGTTTTTCGTACCTTTATGGGATTAAAAAGGCTAATTTTTATGTTCCCCAGGCCTTCTTTGTGTCCAGCTAATTACTGTGTCTAGCTCCCTATTATGTTCATCTAATTACGATATTAAGCTCTTTACTGTGTCCACATTCACTTTAAAATGCACTTGTTCAAATTTCAGTTGTCGACATGCTGCGGTCGTATCATGCTGCGCTCGGCGTAGCCCTTTATTCTTATTTCATGGCATTAAGAGCTTTCGTGTTATACAATAAGTAGTCATGATGTCTCCGTAAATCCAGGAAGGTAATTTAAGGATCTTTAGAAATAATTCCAGTAATTAAGGTGCATTATTTTGGTCAATTTAATTAAGTTATCATTGATTATGTAATATCTAGATAATTATATCTGTCAGGGTAATCAATGCTTAAATACTTTGTCAGATTTAGAGACAGATATTGATCTTTTAATCTATACCTTATGATTTTATCTCATCATAAGGGTGCACTGGACTCCTTTACTGATTTAATGGATTACGATATCAGATTTAAAATGAAGTAAATATTTCAATCATAAAGGTGGGCTGTACTCCTTCAATGTATTCCTGGATTCATGGATTACTATGTCAGATTTAAAATAAGGTAAAATTTAAATCATATGGGAGCAATGGACTTCTTCGCTGATTTCCTGGCACTTTGTCAGATTTTCTTTTATACCCCCCACTTGAAAAGTGGGGGTATATAGTGATGGGGTTGTCCATCCGTCCATCCTTCTGTCCGTCTGTCCCTCCTTCCGTCCATCCGTCCTTTCGTCCATCCGTCCGTCCGTTACACCTGAGGGTACTCATCTCTTATCCTCTACTCCTCCTGAACCACTGAATAGATTTTCATGAAACTTTTAAACAGTCTTTATGACATAATGTAGATGTGCACCTTCTATTACAGAATTTGATTTGATTGATTTTTGGTGTTTCCCAGAGCAAAACATGGACTTAGCCATTACATTACAAGGGGGTACCCATCTCTTATCTGCTACTCCTCCTGAACCACTGAATAGATTTTCATGAAACTTTAACACAGTCTTTATGACATAATGTAGATGTGCACCTCCTATTTCAGAATTTGATTTGATTGATTTTTGGGGTTAACATGGCCTAAGCCATTACATTACAAGGGGGTACCCATCTCTTATCCTCTACTCCTCCTGAACCACTGAATAGATTTTCATGAAACTTTAAAACAGTCTTTATGACATAATGTAGATGTGCACCTCCTATTTCAGAATTTTATTTGATTGATTTTTGGGGTTTCTCATAGCAAAACATGGACTAAGCCATTACATTACAATGGGGTACCCATCTCTTATCCCCTTCTCCTCCTAAACCACTGAATAGATTTTCATGAAACTTTAACACTGTCTTTATGAAAAAAACTAGATGTGCACCTCCTATTTCAGAATTTGATTTGATTTTTGGGGTTTCCCAGAGCAAAACATGGACTTAGCCATTACATTACAAGGGGGTACCCATCTCTTATCTGCTACTCCTCCTGAACCACTGAATAGATTTTCATGAAACTTTAACACAGTCTTTATGACATAATGTAGATGTGCACCTCCTATTTCAGAATTTGATTTGATTGATTTTATAATTTTTGGAATCAAATGGGGTTGTGGGGGGTATTTATTAGTGAGCTTTGCTCACAGTTTTTCTAGTTTTAATCATATGATTTATGTTTCATCATAATGGGTACACTGGACTGCTCCTCCGATTTCCTGGATTTTAATTGGCTTTCTTGTGTATCTGACAAAAAAAACCTTGGAGAGGTGTATCTTCCTTTGAACTGATAATTCGAAAAGCTAAATAGCCCATAGTTTATGTTGCTCATTGAAAATTGACATAGATTCTGACTTAGTGAAACAGAAGGACTTGTGCAAATATTTCTGTATTTAACTTGATACCTCCATCGATTGTCTAATTGGACACCATTCATTACAGTATTGATTATAGAACTAAGTTTACCAGTGATGAATGACTTACAGGGTCTTATCAGGGATTGTCTCTTTGTTTATTTATGTCCCTACAAAGGATGTCATTACCATGGTGATATTGCTTTCTTTTTCTTTAGTCTGACATGTTTAATTAATTAATAAATCTAAAATATGAAAGAAACTTTTTCTCATTTCTATGGGCTGTGAGGAAAAATATTATGATATTTTGTGATTTTACTACCACATTTTTACCCTAATTTTTGGATTTGGACTACAACAGCAATGGAACCAATATGATATTTCTTGAAAATTATTGTGTCACAACTGCACTGTAGGGCCTATTCTGTGATGGCTTTTTAGCATACTGTAGTGGCCAGTTTTCCTACAAATTAGCCAACCCTAATCAGAAAACCATGAAGATGAAATCTCGATCTTTCAAATTAATGATTCATTTAAATTATGTCTCTAAATCTTCAGATTTGAAATATTTCTGTTAATGTTTGTAGCTACTTTATATATAGGTAGAAGTGTCACCAGCCATTCAGACATATATATAGGTAGAAGTGTCACCAGCCATTCAGACATATATATAGGTAGAAGTGTCACCGGCCATTCAGACAAAATTTGTTACTTACAATCAGAATCGGTAACTACAGTAGGTGGTAACTTCAAATCTGTCTTACTTGCTGATTATGTTTTCTTTACAGTTCTAATATGACGTTATGTTTTATTTGCAGTTCTAATATGACTTCCTTCTTTAGCTTTATGTCCATACCCGTGGTAAAAATAATATTGATTCATGACCTGAAATATTTCAATTTCAAACTGCCGTATTTGTCCTATTAGAATCAAAATAATTAACGACACCCATATATTTATATTGTTTTTACCACGGTTGGCATTTATGGTGACATTTTACCCCTCGCTAACGCTCGGGGCAAAATAAACGCCATAAAGTGCCAACCCCATGGTTAAAACATTATAAATATATGGATATCGTTAATTATTTCTTAATTAAATATTGCTGTTTTACAAACAGTTCTTGGGAATTGACATGAGGGGAAACAGATCCTTATAATAAAGTCTGACTCACTGATATGTTTTATTTTACAGTTAAGTGTTGGTGTTATACAAGCAGCAGATTTACCCGGAATGGACAAGTCTGGAACATCAGATCCATATGTTCAAGTCTCTGACTCACTGATATGTTTTATTTTACAGTTAAGTGTTGGTGTTATACAAGCAGCAGATTTACCCGGAATGGACATGTCTGGAACATCAGATCCTTATGTTAAAGTCTACCTACTTCCTGATAAGAAGAAGAAATTTGAAACAAAAGTTCACAGAAAGACATTAAATCCTGTATTCAACGAAACATTTATATTCAAGGTAAACCAGCATACATCAACAAGACATCAAATACATTAGAACAGAATACACAGCAGCATTATGGAGAAGAATGAGATATATTTTGGAGTTTTGAAAATATCTGAAAAGTGGGGTGGACATAAAGGAATGGGCTAATACAACTTTATATGGCCCACAATTGTAAGCCTGTCCTAGAAAATTCAAAGCAATAAGGCTCATTTGACACACAGCTGTCATAATCAAAAAGGGTGAAAAATTAGGTTTTTTGCAGACTTGGCTTTCCATATATATTTTAGACCAGTAATGATAATGAATTGAAAGTAAATTGCAGCATTGATAAATAGTACCTACCATTAAGTCTACCTTCATAGCAAATTCACAGTCGTCACAGTTAAATTTGAGAGAAAACCCTAAACAACAGTGAATTCATGTAAGGTATTGTGGAGAAAAGTAGACAGGAATGAGGGCCCCATTGAGAACCCCTTGATACAGTACAAACTACAGGACACTTAAAAGTGTTGTTTAACCTCAATCAATACTATTATGGTAAAGGTTTATATAACTACTGTAATTTGTGAATTGATCAATAACACAAATAAATCAAAATCAGAAGACATTAAAAACATCTGTTTCAACTGTATATAATGTAATGTTCAATGTCAAGGTCATTCTTGTTTGAAGATCTGAACTGTTTATATGGTGTGTACATTCAGAGTATTTTAAAGTAGTAACAAATATTATATTTTACGTGTAGTTTAATCGTTTCTCGATAAAATAAGTTTTCAAAGTCCAATGAATAGTTAATTTCCACAAAACCTTACATACATCTTGAATATAATCAACTACATCCACTAACAAATACCATAAGGCAAGAACGAGGAAAATCAGAAATCCAAAATCACGGAAATTCAAATTGAACACGAATTGAGACAGTATGACAAAAACAAAACAAAAAAAGTGAATATAAAATGAACAACTCAAATTTATTACTATTAAACCTTTCAGGCCTGCCAATCTTACCGCTTTCTGGGGGTTTTTGAGGGAAACCCCAATGGAGGCTCCAAAAATCAAAAGTTGAAAATGAAATTCCAAATAAAAGACACTTGAAGACAATTAAACAACTAAGGAAGAGTTCAATGTAATGATGAAACACATAAGAACACTATAAACAACAAAAGCATACCAGAAGACCCCTATAGCCAAGTTATAAGGAGTTTCCTCATTTGACAAGCAGCAAAATCCCCATGGCGATTATCAAAAGTTGGCAGGCATGACCTTTTGTACATTTTTTTATTACGGTATATATTCTATCAAATTTAAACAGAATTTATATTCATTGTTTTATAGAATGTTCCGTATGCTGAAACAGGATCTAAGACACTTGTGTTTGCTATATATGACTTTGACCGATTTTCTAAACATGATCAGATAGGACAAGTCCAAGTTCCACTGAACTCTGTTGATCTTTGTCAAGTTATAGAGGAATGGAGAGATGTGGCGAGTCCTGATAATGATGCTGAAAAGGTGAGAACCATTGTTCCTGATTGATATATGTAAAATGATAAAGCTTTGTTGTTATTTGATGAGTAAGAGGTTGAGTTTCTAGGAGATCTGAATTCCAGCTAGTTTCAATATCAGTATTGAGGAATATCATTGAAGCTATTACACATCAGTACTGTAACACTAGAGTTACAGTATGTTATCTGTTAATTGGTTACAGTAAGTTATTAATGTTATCTTGGTCATTGCTGGTTGCTATTAGTAATAAGGTAAGAATTGGTTGTTATTGGTATCTGGTTAACAGATGGTTGCTATGAGTATCTGGGCTACAGTAAGTTGTTAATGTTATCTTGGTCATTGCTGGTTGCTATTAGTAATAAGGTAAGAATCGGTTGCGATTGGTATCTGGTAAACAGATGGCTGCTATGGGTATCTGGGTTACAGTAAGTCTTGGTTATGACTGGTTGCTATTAGTAATAAGGTAACTCTTTTGTTGCTATTGGTATCTGGTTAACAGATTGTTGCTATGAGTATCTGGGCTACAGTAAGTTGTTAATGTTATCTTGGTTGCTGTACTTATTATCTGGGTAGCAGATGGTTGCTGTCCTTATTATCTGGGTTACAAATGGTTGCTTTTCTTATTATCTGAGTAACAGGTGGTTGCTATTCTTATTATCTCTGTGTTACAAGTGGTTGCTAGTCTTATTATCTGGGGAACAGATGGTTGCTATTATTATTATATGGGTAACAGGTGGTTGCTATTCTTTTTATCTGGGTAACAGGTGGTTGCTATTCTTTTTATCTGGCTAACAAGTGGTTGATATTGTCTGTAACTCTGGTTATTTTTTCACACAGTCATTGGTAATTTCACAGTTAACATATATACTAGGTAATAAGTATAAGGATATGATTATACATTTTTGTAATGATATAAATGATTTGTTTTTATTGACAATATAAATAAGTGGCCAGGATGACAGACTTGAGTGTACTCCCATTCTGTTTTTATACAACTGTCTCTCACCCTGGCTTTTAATTCACATTGTTAAACATAATTCTCTAATGAAATGTCAAGTTTAAACCAGTTTTGACCCATTAGATAAATTTTCATTATTCAACGTATGTTGAATAAAGCCCTGTGCTATTTCCCGCCAAATCTATTCGGACTACAATTCTCGGTATTTATCATTGATCATTAGAGAAAAAGATTACACCACTTTATCCCGATTATTGCCATATTTTATCCA
>MJUU01003368.1:45583-57808 GCA_002080025.1 Modiolus philippinarum | reverse complement strand
GCCTCGTAATTAAAATTTTAAAATTTAACTATCTCTAGTGGATAAAATATGGTAATGAACGGAATCTTGTGGTATAATCTATATTTATATCATGGCTTTGGCTATAAATATTTATGTCTTCATGACATCAGCAATGTATATATGGAATGTAATCAATAAAGATTAACTTCTAGTACTGTACAAATGTCAAATTATATACCAGTTGTCATGGTGACATGAAGATTTACTTCTAAGTATTGCTGTACTGTAAATTTACTTCTTACATAAATTTTGTTCACTGTATGTCATGTTTATCCTTCAGGAGCACCTGATGTAACTCCTGGTTTTTAGGGATTACAGCAATTTTAGTTAACCATTTATCTATAAACTTTGCAAAGTGACTAGCTAACTTGATAAGCGTGAGGCTAGTGTTAAAAATCCATTCATACCCAATCAGTTATCACACCAAACATAAAATACTCTATTTCAAACTTATGTATAGGTAGATGGAACTTGTAAAAAAAGAAAGATTTTATGGAGCAAGTTGACATTGCTAAGTGTTATTAGTGATTTAAAGTTTATGTTTAAGATTTTAATATTGTTAAAAGTAGATACCTACTAAATGTTATGTACATTTGCCAGCAAACTTTACCCTAATCAATGTATTGCATAAATTTGGAATGGACTATAATCCCTAATTATTCAACCAAACTTTTCGTCAAACGTTGCTACTAAAATTGCATAGTTACTTGGTACATGCTTGGTTAAAACAACTGTAACATTGTCAGTGCTTAATTTTTTATCCTTATATTGTGCCATGTATTCTGGAGTTATGATTTTTTATAGCTTATTTGGTATTCATTTGGAAATTTACTTTAGAGTACATGTAGTATAAAGAAGTAGCCTTTAAAAAATACTGGGGAAAATGCCTTCCTTTTCTTAAGAATTGAATGCATTATTTTGAAGTTTCATTGGGATATGAAAGGGTTGACCGAAGCACATTTTTAATGAAGCGCGGTAGCGCTTCATGTTGAAAATGTGCGCCTGGTCAACCCTTTCATAGTCCCTATGAAACTTCAAAATAATGCATTCAATTCTTATAATTACATTTTAAACCCGAAATTAAAAAAAAAACAACTTTATTCCAGGGAAGTACATCATGTACATTGGGATTCTATTTTTACAAATTCATCTGCAACGTGAACACGTGGTCAAATGTGTTTCATGGGAAATGCAACTTCACATTGATATGCCCCGTGATCGATGTTCACCTATCAAACTGACGGAATTCAAATGAATATTCATGAAATGTAATTATATAAGTGTGAAAGGTTTCATTATCCAAGTTATTTGACTGTAAGGTTCAGTTAGAAAAGGGAGATAAATCTTACTGCTGAATTGTTTTACAATGCTTGCACCATTTTGGATATCTGTTGAAAATTAAATTCTTAAGTTTCTCAATTAATGCTTTACCAATTCCAATGGAATGACCATTTCTAAAACTGAGAATAAAAAAGAAAGTAAATAGAGTATTTATATATGGTAACATGCTGGTCATCTGTCTTTGTACTGATAATAAATCCAAGATGGCAGCCATTGTTGACATAGTTTAACAAAGTAATCTAAGCAATATCTTGTAATCGTTTATTTATCATTTTCCTCTGTGGGATCATCTTTTTAGATCAGTAGCTAGGTGAGCGATTCATGCTCATGTGAGCCTCTTGTAAATTAAATGTGAATTGTCTTTTCTTGACAACACATGTAGACATTTACTTAACATTAATGTTGACGGCAATGTTATGTCACCACAAGAAGTGTTTATTTTCACAAATGATAATAAGAAATTTTATTTTACAGGAATAACTCGGCAAATCACCACTATCTTTATAATGTGAGATAAATTAAAATCAACAAAGTTTTCCAGATGTTGAATTTTATGTCATCTAATGAGACATAAATTGTCGAAATGGTGAAATCAAATTTTATTGGTTCTATTGTTATTTTATTGTTTTACGTAAATGAAGTTTTTTTGGGGGGATGGGAATTGGTTGATATCTTCATTTTTTATATTGAGATTTATTTATTTAATTTTTCAGGAAAATAAATTGGGTGATATATGTTTTTCGTTGAGATATGTACCGACCGCAGGGAAACTTACTGTTGTTATATTAGAAGCCAAAAACCTCAAAAAGATGGATGTTGGTGGATTATCAGGTATTTCATATATAATTCCCAGGGTATAGTAACTCCTCCATAACCAGATTATGTTATTAAGATGGTAAATTTTTCTGAGATGTGTGTTCCCAATCAATCCCTTTCCCTGTGTAACAAACATGTAGCTGAATTTGGATATTTTTACCAACTTTTGAATTTACAGCAAAGATTCTTTTTTCTGAAATTCAACAATATGTTTATGAATTCTATAGAAGATTGATATGTTACATATTTCCTGTAGTAACACATATACAATTCTGTGGGATTTTTAACATATTTATTTCAGGGCTTTTCCATTGAAATGTAATTGGACGTGTAGGAAGGGTCCTTCAAAATATCCCCACAACCAACAAACTTTTTGCAGAAAAACTTAATATACAAATAGTGGCCACAATCTGAGTTAATTTTCAATTCAAAGTTTTATTAAAGTCGATATACATTGAAAAGTGTAGTACAAGCTTTTATAATAAACAATCTTTTAACATTGACTCTGAATGACTCAGGACCAAAAATAAAACTTCCCTTCATATTCCCCCCCCCACATCCATTTTAATGGAATATCCCTTATTACCATGAAAGTACATTTTTTAGTCTCCTACCGGCTTCACCGAAGGGGACTATAGGTTTGCACTCTGTCAGTCCGTCAGTCCTTCCGTCAGTACGTCCATCAGTCCGTCAGTCCGTCACACTCAGTTTTCCGGACTTTTTTCCTATACTATAAAAGATATTTATCTAATATTTGGTATGTAAGTCTATCACCATGAGTTACAGACCAAGGTTGAGTTTGATTCCGGTCCGCTGATTTTGGACGGAGTTATGGCCCTTTGACCTAGAAAATTTTGGTAAAATATAGGTTTTCCCGACTTTTTTCTAAACCGTTCCAGATATGAACCTGATATTTGCTATGTGAGTCTACCACCACGAGTTACAGACTAAGTTCAAGTTTGGTTCCGGTCCATTGATTTTGGATGGAGTTATGGCCCTTTGACTTAGAAAATTTTGGAAAAATATAGGTTTTCCTGATTTCTTTCTAAACCGTTCCAGATATGAAGCTAATATTTGCTGTGTGAGTCTACCACTATGAATTTCAGATCAAGTATAAGTTTGGTTCCGGTACATTGATTTTGGACGGAGTTATGGCCCTTTGACTTGGAAAATTTTGGTATAATATAGGTTTACCAGACTTTTTTTCTAAATCGTTCCAGGTATGAAGCTAATATTTGCTATGTGAGTCTACCTCTATGAGTTACAGATCAAGTTCGAGTTTGGTTCCAGTCCATTGATTTTGGACAGAGTTATTGGCCTTGGACTTAGAAAATTTTAGTAAAATATAGGTTTTCCAGACTTTTTTTCTAAACCGTTTCAGATATTTAGCTGATATTTGCATACAAATCAACCACTTTGGGTTACAGATCAAGTTTTAGTATGGGTTGGTTCCATTGATTTTTGACTTAGTTATGGGCCTAGGGCCTCGAAAACTTTTCTTCTTTTTTTTTGCTGGTATAACATAGAATTATTCCACTGGTAGGTGACTTCTGTATTGCCTTGCAATACGATCCACACTTGTTAGTTTCAATTTCTGAATTTTTATGCCCCCAGGTCAAGGATCGGGGGGCATATTGTTTTTGTCCTGTCTGTCTGTCTATTTGTCTGTGCATCCGAAACTTTAACCTTGGCTATAACTTTTGAATTATACAAGGTAGACTTTTGATACTTAGCAAGTGTATAGGTCTAGTCAAGAGGAACATAAATATGCAAAAAAAAAATTAGTTCAGGTCAAAGGTCAAGGTCACAGAGGTTAAAAAGGGGTGGATTTGGCTGTTTTCACTTATCGACTGTAGAATCCTTATTATTTATCGTATTGAGACAGGGTTTGTTTTATGTTATTGCTAATAAAATCGTGCAACTGGAGTATGTCGACAGATTTGAGGTATCTTTTACCGTTTTTGAGAAACAAGAGGCCTAAAGGGGGGACAAATGGAAAAAAAATGATTTTTGCAGTTTTTTTCTGTAAGTTTTGTATAGCATGTTTAAACAGATACTTTTAACAGTTAAAACCATTTCAATAAACAAGAGGCCCAAAGGGGCTTCATCTGTTTCAGAATAAAGGGGTTAAATTGGGTGTTTTTATGGTAACAAACAACTTTTGAACTATGTAAGATAGACTTTTAATACTTGGCAAGTGTATAGGTCTTGTCAAGAGGAACATAAATATGCAAAAAAATTAGGTCAAAGGTCAAGGTCATAGGGGTCTTAAAAGGGTAAAATTGGGTATTTTCATATATTTTACTGTAGAATCTGGGGGCATATGTAGTGTTTCACAAACACATCTTGTTTTTTCAAGAATGGTAGTTTTACTTACTAAAACAATCTTTATGAGAACAAAAACATGCCTTCAAATTATTTCTGTAACAAATCTTTTGTGTATTAGAATTAAAAGTACAAAGATTTTTATTAATATTAACACCGATATCACTTCAATTTTTAATCAGATATTTATTATTTCAGGTAAAATTTGGAAATCTTATAATTCTTTATCTATCATCCATAATGACACAAATATAAACAAAAACTATTCAGATTATCTAAGAATAAAGCTTAGTGAAGCTGGCATCAGGAGAAGGTCTTACACTTATTACTGAGAAATGTTTGTGAGACAACTACAAACCAAAAATTGGAAAAACTTCTTGTACATGAAAATGTCACAAAACAGTTTTTTTCATTTTATGTAGCCAAAAATGTGAAAAATAACATCATACCGAAGTTACTGTAAATTTAGTTTCTGCATATACGCATTTTGACAAAATATATCTCTTCAGTGCAGATCAATTCAATTTTGACAAAATATATCTCTTCAGTGCAGATCAATTCAAAACATTTGGAAAATGACTCTATCATTTAATTTAAACGGATCCAAAATTCAACTAAAGAGTACACTAATAGATGAAAAGACACTGAAATGCTATGGAGATAAATATCTTTTTATCCTGGAAACGTTAGGTAGATAGTTATAGTTTTCATAACGAGAAAGGATTGTATATCGATGGATATTAACTAGAGTTATGTAATTTCAAAATATAATAAACTAGCCTGTGGCAAGTTTATTATATTTGAAATTAGATAACGAGAGTTGATATCCATTGATAAACAATTATTTCGAGTTGTTAAAACTATTTCTCTTATGATTTTCATAAATAAATGCAGTGATTATTTAGTGCCGAACTATTGTTTACAACACCAATGCCAGGTAAAGTTAATCACGGCTAACGAGATTTCACGGTGGTCCAATAGAAGCGTCGAAAAAGTAATATGTGTGATGTGTTCTTACTTGGTGCTAGACCGATGAAATTCCTGTGAAAGCCATTCAACAAGTTCATATCTAATTCCAGCTTCATAGTCTCGTGTACCACAAATAACTATCCATGCAAGGAAAAGATAATAAGCATGCATCGGAAGAGAAATACAGTGAAACCTGTCTTGAGAGACCACCCCTTCTGCCATCAGAAAGTGGTCTTTCAAAAGAGGTTTATTTCATATGAATTTTGCACAGAGTAGACAAAATGTGGTGGTCTTCCAAAAGAGGTCGGTCTCTCATAGCAGAGGTCTCTCAAGACAGGTTTTACTGTACTGTTACGCTGCCCAATTCAATCGAAATTTGAAAAATAAAGATTCTTATACAGGTTTGGTTTGATTTTTTGGTTGAAGCAATAGAGTGTCAGCTTTTCATGTCTGACGTCATAAATGATTGACAGATTTCATTCATTTTTCCTTGAATTATCTCCCTTTTCCTGCAAATAATGTTTCTATTCTGAAACTCCATTAAAAGTATAGTGACATATATTTTAACAAATAGATCAGATGATAAACAATCTATTTACAAAAAATATATAAAATTCTCATGAATAAAAGATTTGTTTTTTTAACCTGAAAATTGCCTTATTTACCCCATATATTATGTGTAAATTTAGATAAAAAATGGAAGAACACTATAAATGAAAAAAATGGATGATAAAAACAGATGATAACACAAACTGTTTTAAATAATTTCGTTACAGGAAAAAGTTATTGTTAAATTATTTAAACTTTTAAAGAAATGTCGATTAAAAAAATGCTGATTTAATAATGACAAATTTAATTTACAAATGTCTGCACCAATAATGTCGATAAAATAACATAGGTAAGTATATGTGAAAATTGAATTGTGTTTAACCTTGTTTTATTTGTTTATTAGATCCGTATGTGAAAATAGCATTGTATCAGGGCAACAAGAGGCTAAAGAAAAAGAAAACGACTATAAAGAAATGTACTCTGAACCCTTACTTCAATGAGTCGTTTACGTATGAGGTTCCATTTGAACAGATACAGGTACTCCTTTTCACCACTGTATTTCCACACGTTTTTTTCCACCCAGGTTTTTTTTCGTCTTATTTGCAGTTTTGTTGCAAAAAGACAAGATTTTGATGTATTACATGCATGTTTGTTGAATAATTTATTTTTATTTTTTCGTCAGATCCATACGTAAAACTAAGTTTGATGTTAGGTGGAAAGCGTGTTAAAAAGAAGAAAACGACCATCAAGAAGTTTACCCTCAATCCATACTATAATGAGTCTTTCACATTCGAAGTTCCTTTTGAACAAGTCCAGGTATCAGTAGTGGCTGCACTGTAGAACTCCCAGAGACAACTAACACTTATATTCTCTGTTGTCATAGTAACTGACGTCTGCTAGCTCCCACAGAAACTAATACATATAATCTTTGTTGTCATAGTGACAACGTATTCATATAATCATTGTTGTCCGAGTGACGTATGCTAGCTCCCAGTGACGACATGTATAACCTTTGTTGTCATAGTAACTGATATCTGCTCATCTTCATTCTAAATTTATACCGTGGAAAGAATTCTCTGGTAAAATGAATCATGAATATGTAATTTCTTATATATTTTTTGTATTTTGTGTATTATATATACACAGAATGCAAAATTTTATTTTAGTCAAAGAAATTACCAAGCATAAATAAGATTTTTTTCTACTGAAGATGGCAGAATATTACTGATATGGAAATCTGTGCTGTGTTGTTAAAAGCTTAATCACAGTAGATGGAATGTGGCATATTAAAAGTGAATAGTCAAGTTATCTCCCTTCAAAAACACTTAAGTAAATAGATTACATCCCTTGAATCACAATACGTACATATTTCAACACAATTATTGGCCATTTTTGATTGGTTTTTTCACCTGCACACTTAGTTTGTTTAACTTGATCTGGATTGTTTTTGTTTCGCAAAGAAGTTTTTTTCACAAAATTTGGTTTACAAGCACTTCACACTCCCCCTTAGAATCATATTTCAACGGCAAATATATATTGTCTTAGTGTCACACCAGAGACATGTCTCTGGTCACACTTATGCATTTTCACTGTTTAATTTTAAAGAAATAAACTATTTAAACAACCATTGGATATAAATGTATGTAAAAATTCAAGCAAAAAAGTTGATACTTTAAAATTCTTTTTGGACATAAAAAAAGGAGATTGTACCAATACCAAATACATTATAAAACCTGTAATATCATAATGACATTGAAATTTAATTGACAGTTTCATAAAAAGTAAAAGTTATTAAATTTGATTGTTAAATGTAAAATTTTATGCAGTAGTTTAACTTTTTAATGTTAAATATGATTCAATAATTTAACTATTGAATGCTAAATTTGATTAAGTGATTTAGCTATTTGATTCAGTGATTTAACTATTGAATGTTGTAAATGATTCTAAGGATTTTACTGTACTGTTCACTGATAACAAGCATGTTCACATGTGTTAACCAGAATATTGTTCCATCTTTTCATAACTGAATTGTCTCCCTTCTCAGTCAATACAAGGGGGAATATACTGAAACAGAGCAGAATAAGAATTATCTCCCTTTTAAATCAAGCATTTTTTAGACAAGAATTATCTCCCTTTTTCAGTCTGGTATTTTTAAGCTTTATTGTTCTGCTGACATAACTTAATTCTGTAATTTCTGAATTAAGATTTCAAAATTTCTCCCTGCATATCTTTGTTAAATCAAAGTCGACTACATGGAGTAATTAAATATGAAAATTGGGTTTGTTGGTGCCATGGGTAATTTGAATAATAGGCTCTTGAGAGGCTCCTTTTCAGTTTCATAAATGCATCTTATCAAAGATTAAGATCAAAGAGGAATTAAGTATACATAAGGGTCTGCTAAGGCCATGACTTTGGTAAGCAAATAGGCTCCTGAGAACCTCGTGTTGTGTTTCAGATATAAGTAGAACTGTTCATATGAAAAGATAGAACTGAGTTATTAAAAATTGAATGTATAGATAAACCAGTGATACTAATCAGTATGCATGTAGACTAACACCTAGATAATGTTGTTGTTGCCTTCTTGTTGTACTGTATTCTAGTTTGTAGAGAAACAGTCTTCAGATTTTTACATATATCTCAAATTTCACAGATTATTATTATTATTGATGTATTTTCACAGGTACATACAATATCCATTTTATTTTTACATGTTATTAATTTTGAATACAACATAGGTACAAATTACACAGGACAAACATGTTCCCAACATTTAGCAACACATGCCTACTTGTATGGAGGTATTTGTAACATGTTAGGAACATTGCCCAAACGTACTCCAACACATCGGACATGTCAGAATATGTTTGCACTGTTCGTTATAATGTGACATGTCCATAGGATGGTTCATAAGTGTTGAATTGCTTAAATTGAAAATTATGAAATGGAACTATCCAGTATATGTCACAGTAGTTTGTTGTTGAGCCTTCGACAATAGTCGAAAAAAGCGAGACATAGGTATAGTGATTCCGGTGGCGGTGGCCACAATTGTTTTAAGTTTTTTTCTTGGGTCTGTTTAACATCAAGCACCTGTGCTAGCCTATTAATATTTGGTATGCAGTTGCATCAGTACAGCTCAGTTTCAGTGCCGTTTTTCTTTATGCCCCCGCAGTCATGCTGCACTGACTTCGAAATTTTGAATGGTTTTTTTCAAATGTTTAACTGTTTAGCTCACCTGGCTATGCCAGGGTGAGCTTTTGCCATCACTTTGAGTCCGTCGTCCGTCCATCCGTCCGTAAACTTTTATTCAAAGATCTTCTCCTCTGAAACCACTGGACCAATTGAAACCAAACTTGGCCACAATAGTCATTGGGTGGTCCCCTTTAAGAATTGTGTCGCTCAGGTCTGTACGTCATCCAAGATGGCCGCCAGCTGGGACCAAAATTTAACATTGGACCTTATGGAAAAAAAAATGTTTCAAATTCTTTTTCTCTGAAACTACTGGGCCAATTGGAACCAAACTTGGCCACAATAGTCCTTGGGTGGTCCCTTACAAAAAAGGTGTTTTTTAGGTCCACCCGATTTCCAAGATGGCCGCCAGCAGGAAACATAGTTTTAACATTGGACCCTATGGGAAAACACTTTCAAACATCTTCTTCTCTGAAACTACTGAGCCAATTGGAACCAAACTTGGCCACAATAGTCCTTGGGTGGTCCCTTACTTTAGGTCCAAATGATTTCCAAGATGGCCGCCAGCGGGAAACATAGTTTTATCATTGGACCCTATGGGAAAACATTTTCAAAGATCTTCTTCTCTGAACTACAGAGTCAATTGGAACCAAACTTGGCCACAATAGTCCTTGGGTGGTCCCTTACAAAAAAGGTGTTTTTTAGGTTCGCGTGATTTCCAAGATGGCCGCCAGCGGGAAACATAGTTTTATCATTGGACCCTATGGGAAAACATTTTCAAAGATCTTCTTCTCTGAAACTACTGAGCCAATTGGAACCAAACTTGGCCACAATAGTCCTTGGGTGGTCCCTTACAAAAAAGGTGTTTTTTAGGTCCACTTGATTTCCAAGATGGCCGCCAGCAGGAAACATAGTTTTATCATTGGACCCTATGGGAAAACATTTTCAAAGATCTTCTCCTCTGAAACTACTGAGACAATTGGAACCAAACTCGGTCACAATAGTCCTTGGGTGGTTCCTTACAAAAAGGGTGTTTTTTAGGTCAGCACAATTTCCAAGATGGCTGGCCACAATAGTCCTTAGGTGGTCCCTTGCAAAAAAGGTGTTTTTCAGGATCGCACTATATCCAACATGGCCGCCAGTGGGGAACATAGTTTTAACATTGGACCCTATGGGAAAACACATTCAAAGATCTTCTCCTCTGAATGTACTGAGCCAATTGGAACAAAACTTGGCCGCAATCCCTTGCAAAAAGGAGTTTTTCAGGTCAGCGCGATATCCAATATGGCAGCCAGCGGGGAACTTAGTGTTTCCCATGGGGTCCAATGTTAAACTAACAGAGGTCTTCTCCGCTTTAACTAATTAGGGATATTGGATTTATAGTTTAATTATATATAAGGGCTCTTTAACATAAAATGTTTATGTTAATCAAGGGCCAGGTGAGCGATACAGGCTCTTGAGAGCCTCTTGTTTCTTGTGTCTGTTTAGCATCAACCACTCTTAGTTGCCCATTGATATTTGGTATGCAGTTGCATTAGCATCAGTACAGATCAGTTTCAGTGGCGTTTTAAGTCTATGCCCCCGCAGTCATGACTTGACATGCAGTTGCATCCTAAGGATTATACACATTCAGATTGTGGCCTTGACCCCTATATCATGCTTGAACAATAATATGAAGATTTTAGCAAGCACGTAGTGCACACAAATTAAGACTTATATTTGGTATCATGGCTGCTGCTGAGGATCAATGTGCAGATTCATGCGATGCATGGGATAGGCGACATATTCTGTGTCAACAGTTTATCTTAATTCATCTGGTGAAAGCTGAGTGAGTCACCATGGCAGCATGTCAGTGTTAAGTAGTATATAGAAGTAGCTTGTGATGAGTCAGTGATAAACAAGGCCAAACTAGGTTAATTTTAGATGTCTCACTGTACGATCAAACATTGAATTAGATCATTTTTCCTATTTACCAAATTAGCAGTGATATTTCTTATGACACAATGTTTCTCATTTCATCACATCTGGAGGTTTTGTTACAAAATGAAATGAAAATATAAAACGTTAACCAGTAGAATTATTCAAAAATGTGATAAAGGAACAGTGATAATAATAGTAAAACGTAATTATGTGTCCTTAAGGTTTTACCTAATTTTCTACAGATACCTTCTAATTTTGTTTGTAACATCGTGTATGATTGGAGAAGTTACTTGTACTATTATTTGTTACAGTATTTATGATTGGACAAATAACTCCCAATAATGCTTGTAACATTATTTATTATTTGATTGCACAAATTACTCCGATATTATTTGTATCATTATTTATGATTGGATAGTTTAGACATTTAAGGATTTAAAGGATCATGTTTATAGTTGGATGAAGTAATGATATTTTTACTCTCATATTTAATTGCATTTGATATAAGTTTATTATTACCTTATTACCAACCAACGTGTTAATAAAAATAGTCAGGTTTGATGGTAACATGACACAAAATAACTGATATACTGCTCAAAAAGGCATTAATCACACCTCAAGCATCAAAATGTTTAAATGCTTGTATAGTTATAACATAGGCAACTGATACAAGTGAGTTTGTTCATAAAATGCAGCAAGCTTGTTCTGATCCATGTAAGAATATGTATTCTGTGTCCATTGTTAGGATCTCTGTCAGAATTTGTATCATGTTTCCATTGTTTTGATTCAGCAAAAGTGATTATTTTCATGGGCTGCAAATTTCACGTTTTATTAAACAATTTCTGGACATTATTTTTGTGGATTTCAAATTTTCTCAATTGTTTATCATTTACTGTATCAAAAAGTCTCATATAAATTAAATTTTGCAGTATGCATTTTTTTGGATTTCACAGTGCTTGCGAATAAAGCAAAAATAACCACTTATACAGTATCTGTAAGAATTTGTATCCTGTTTCCATTGTTCTGATCTCTGACAGAATTTGTATCCTGTGTCCATTGTTCTGATATCTGTCAGAATTTGTATCCTGTGTCCATTGT
>MJUU01003368.1:13394-28038 GCA_002080025.1 Modiolus philippinarum | reverse complement strand
TCACTGTACAAACTACAAGCTCGACAGTAACGAATCAACTGTGAAATGTACACTCCATAGGCTGGAGAGGTAGGTATATTGCTGCTAAGAAAGGGAAAGTTCACAATGGGGAAATTAAAATCATCACGCTTGTCATATAGCTTAGATTTCAAATGTCAATCTTCGTCAATATACAATAAAAGATCTAGGTACGAAGCTGAAGTAGGTGTTTCAGTTGTTTCTTTAATTTCAAGATCATTTGGATAGATCTGATGTAAATGACCCAACATGGGAACGTTTATTTTAATTTTTGTACGTGCACACATTATTGTGTAAGTTTGTGTTTGCATATAATTACATTTTGTATTTGTGAAATATTAGCATGCTGTCAATAGTATTAGAAACAAAAAAGTCTTGAACGTTTTAAATAGCTTAAACTGACAACTTAAATGTTAAAGATTTATTAAGTAAGTCTTTAAGTTAAGTTTTACTCCTTAGTAAATATAAAATTCATTGCAGGTATAACAACCTTGTCACCACCACCCATAAAAATGTAAGGGAACGACCTTTTTTTTGGAGATTTTGTAAATAAACAATTAAATCGTGCTGACAGCATATTATAGTCATGGAAATAAGAATAATTTTGATTTGAAGTATATTGAAATTGCAAATTAATAATCCTATGTGAGATTTTGTGAAAATTAATAATTTGTTCGAGATTTTCAAGAAACTAAATCGCCCATTCACCCCCCCCACACACACAAAGGAAAGTAAAAGTTTGTCCCCTAAATATTTTACTGTACCGGTAGATCTACCTGGATACTGGTATTACAATCCGATGGTATTTTTTATTTGATGTACTTGGCAACACTATGTCATATTCCGGACAATTAAATATGGTAGGTCCATAGTCTTCTTCATAACTATACGTTATAACAGCGGATACTGTTAATCCTCTGGCAATTAGATCACCAGTAGCAACGTCATAGCAACTAGAGTTTGTCTTACCGTCCGTACTACAAGACATAAAATCAGGGTCCCGATCTAGATTTGATTTCGATCGTACCAACATGGGAGGTGCCCTGAGAACAACTGTGTCTCCACCTTGAGATTTAAACTTGTCTAAGGTTCGATTCCAATCCTCCATAGAAAACCTGTCTTTAAAAACGGACGCAGTGATCGGATAAACTGGACCAAACGGTGACGGAAGACCATGGCTAAAAAATAAGGATATTACAAGCAAACACAGCATGGTTAATAATAAGAGATAGCTGATATAGATAAGATAATATAGGAAATGTAAGGGTCTAATGGAGTGATATTACATACGACAACGGCTAACGAATGCCGAAGCAAGAACGAGGAAAGGGTGAATTCTAAAATCATAAATCCAAAATCACGGCAATTCATATCCACACTAGTATCCTCTCAAAAGAGACACACACAACTGATAATATGTACTTTAAGTTACTTGGGTTTTTTTTTTGTTTTTTATATATATATATATTATCATTGTTGTTAAATATACATGTACTAGTATGTGCTCTGTTTTAATCATTGTAATATATATGCCCCCTGTGGGCCCTTGATTTGGCAAATAAAATTCTGTATTCTGTATTCTGTATCCAACACTAATAGAGACAGTATGACAATACACAAAACAACATAAAATGAACAAGAACGCTACGTAACTAAAGCACTAGTAGTGTGAATACCTACAAAACTTAGGTATCATCAAGTGCTCCGGAAGGGTAAGCATGATCTGCTCCACACGTGGCACCAATCATACTACCAGTGTAAAGTCCGGTTTTGTCACAGTCGGTGTTTGTCAGTTTAAGTCATTTCCAATGCACTTATTAAAGTCATAGAGCTCTATATGAAAGTTATATATATATTTTTACACTTCTTTCCAAATAACAAAATATCGAGGTTACTGTGAATTTAGGTTCTGCATATGCGCATTTCGACAACTTATGTCTCATCAGTGCAGATCAAATCAAAACATTTGGAAAGCCATGAACCTAAATATGTGTAAGTAAAGGTTGATAGAGAACAGATACCAATACGATCTAAATAGGAAAGCCAAAATCAGCTAAGGACAGAGCTATGCTAGAGGGAGATACTCCTTAGGGTTTAACAAAATTTTCTTAAATTTTGATATTGCAAATTTTCAAATAAAATCGGTTTTCGGGCCAGTACCGAAGTACTGGCTACTGGGTTGGTGAATACCCTCGGGGACTAACAGTCCACCAGCAGTGGCATCGGGCCAGTGGTAACAAATAACAAAATACCGAGGTTACTATGAATTTAGGTTCTGCATATACGCATTTCGACAACTTATGTCTCATCAGTGCAGATCAAATCAAAATATTTGGAAAGCCATGCACCTAAATATGTGTAAAGGCTGATAGAGAACAAATTACCAATACGATCTAAATAGGTAAGCCAAAATCAAACGATCTATAGATTTTGCTGTATTCTATAATAAAAACTGTACACCAGTAGCATCAGTCCAGTGCATCAGTCTACACCAAAGAAGTGCATAATGCTTCTACTACCATGTTTGTAATTTTTGTAACAACAAAACGTGTAATTACACTATAATTCCCCCCCAAAAGACATAAATAATACAACAAAAATATATGGTATTCGAGTAAAGGCGACAGCATGTTTCTCAGTATTTTTGGCAAATATATTCTGCAGAATGATTTATTGATATCCGGTCCATTTTTACTGGATTCTATATATGGCTTAGAATTTGTGTTTGATTCCTTTCTCCACAGTACTTTCCTGGTATATAGTTCCAGTGTGTTGTGATCTGCCATTTGGATTATGCCAGTAAAGAAAAAAGAGGGCAGCTTAATTTAAGTATAGCCGCAGTTACGACAAGGAACAGGTAGACCAACAGACGGTGAATCAATGGAGAGTATCGTAGTTACAATAAAACTATTGGAGGTCTTTTTAGAAACGGGAAACCATGGAATACGCGAAGAACGAAAACTGAGGAAAAGTAGCTAAGATGAGAAAAGCTGAAATAAGGGAAACGCCTTACATTTTTAAAAAAACAGAGCTAATATTAAGGCGAAAGTGGTCAAAATGGGAACAAAACTTGAAAACGGGATCTAGCATCGTAGATTAAAGCGGCTGATTAAAACGGAAAGAGCTGATACTAGAGAGATTAGTGCGGAAAAACGAGAGGAGCTGATAGTAAAGAGATTAGTGTGGAAAAACGGGAAGAGCTTATACTAGAGAGATTAGTGTGGAAAAACGAGAGGAGCTGATAGTAAAGAGATTAGTGTAAAAAAAATGGGAAGAGCTTATACTAAAGAGATTAGTGTGGAAAAACGAGAGGAGCTGATAGTAAAGAGATTAGTGTGAAAAAAACGAGAAGAGCTTATAGTAGACAGATTAGTGTGGAAAAACGAGAAGAGCTTCTAGTAGACAGAATAGTGTGGAAAAACGGGAAGAGCTTATAATAGACAGAATAGTGTGGAAAAACGGGAAGAGCTTATAGTAGACAGAATATAGTGTGGAAAAACGGGAAGAGCTTATTGTAGTGGTGGACGTGTAACCCCCCTTCTTTCTTTGTTGTTTTCATCTTGTTATCAGCATTCCCAGTTTCCTGTTTCACCGGTTCATTTGGCACCGGAACCGGCCGGGTTTCCCGGGACTATATAAAGGAATTTCACCGGTTCTTGGGTCAGCCCGGATTTTACGAGCAGACGACGCAGAAGCCATAATTAAGCTCTTCACTAAATATTGAACTAAATTGGGATTTTCGGTAAGAATTTACCGTCCACCACAACCTTATAACTTGTAAAATGTTCCATGTAAATCTATCGGCTAAATAAAGCCATTCAATCGTACATAGGATTGCTATATCAACTCAATATCCTGGAATCACGGGAGTAGGTGTAATGAGATAAAATACACCTGATTACATTGGGGGCTACGTCCGCGGGATATTGAGAAAATTTTCACATAAACGGAGATAAAATTGAATCTTTTTCAATATTTATACAATGTCGTCTTGGATCAATAATATAAGTGCAGGATTTTACGGGCTCAAACAATTTTTGACTCCAAGTTTCAAAAGGAATCATAAACCAGAAAAGCTGTTTGTAAAAAAAACAATGAATGAAAAGGAACAAACATGTGAACAAACAACACATAATTATGAAAACTAGAAGTGGGAGCAGTCGCAAACGACAGCTAATCCCCTCGCCCGCTGTTAAGAAATAATAACCTTTATATAATCTAAAGATGTAAAGATGAACGCCGAAGGTACATCCACTGAACGGTAAGATCATTGTGTGAAACGTGTAGTATCTCAGATATAAACATTAATGGAAACTTTTAACCAAAGTCAGTCAAGTGTAAAATGTAGGTCAAAATGACCCAATTATCATCTGAAGCTGCAAGACTCTCGAAGACGCATCCACAGACCACAGATGATTGATGTAACACATAGGGTATCTCATACATGAACATTAATGCAAACTTTAACCCAAGTCATTGAAGCATAAAATGTAGGTCAGAGTAACCCAATTATCATCTGAAGCAACATCACTCTCCAAAATACATCAACTAACCAAAGATGGTTGATGTGCCACATGTAGTTCCTCAGATATGAACCTTAACGCAAACTTTAACCTGAGGTGGGACGAACGGACGGACGGACGGACGGGCGAGATGCTATATCCCTCAACTTCGTTGGGCGAGGGGATAATAACTTACCCCTAGACATGTTAGAATCCAAACACAGAATAAAGTTATCCCAGATCCTAAGCACAGCATGTACAAGTGTCATCCACACGGCAATACACAATCCGCCATTGAAACTCAAAGGGACTACATGTACAACCACATACAATCATCGGATTTTGCATGCATTCATAGCCTCCACACATTCATGGGCAATAACGAAATACCTAGGCAACAAGCTACAATGCCATATAATGATGACGACGAGTTTTATGATTCAACATCCTTGAATTTAGAAACGGAAACAAAAAGTGACTTTGCGTCATGACAATTTTTCTCCTGAATTTTTCGTCTCTAGTCACACAAAAACAAACAGTTGTCACGGGATTGATGATAATCATTACGAAATTAACTCGTACACACCAAAAACATCCACTAATGCCATGAATAAAGCCTGTATTTTGGGAAAACAGTCAGACACAAAAACGTCTGCCATTCACACTGAACCGCGTTCAAACTACACAAGACCGGAATACACAACGTCAGGTCACGTGATGACGTCAATTGAAAGTGGCACCTGCTGGAATGAAAATAAACAAAACAAGCACACAATGGACAGAAATGGTGCTTTAAAACGCCATGAGTCAAATGATCGTACTTCTAATCATATAAACAATTGGCAGAAACAGTTGCAACATTATCATGAGAATACATGCAATTATATGCATTGTGAGGGAAACGAAAGGAGTAAATGTACAAGAGACTTAGGCTTAAATTGGCAATATGATGCCACACCACAGACACCGTCAATAAATAGAAATGAAAACACATGCAATTATATGCACTACCATAGGAATGAGGGGAATAAATGTACGAGAGACCCTACACCAGCTTATAACTTTGGCCAACAACCTGAAATAAAATTTCAATGCCCAACCCCACAACCAAGGAAAATAAAAGAACCTGCATTATATGAAGGGGATACAATAGAATGGACAGATTACATCTGTCATTTTGAACAGGTTGCAAGGTGGAATCAGTGGTCCGCGCCCGAAAAGGCTGCACAATTAGCAATGAGTCTTCGTGGTGTCGCCCAAAGGATTCTAAGTGAATTAACACCCAACGTTCTTGACAATTATGACGCACTCAAAAACTCGCTGATGCAGAGATTTTGTCCCCCAGAGCGAGAGGTTTCGTATCGCTGTGAATTTCGGAACCGTAGAAGACATCGGGATGAAACCGTAACTGATTACGGACACGCAATAAAGCGTTTAGAGAGTAGAGCCTTTCCATTGATATCTATAGAAATGAGAGAAAGTTTAGTCGTAGGGGCTAAATGGTGCTGAACTTAAGCGCCATGTCCAGTTTGCTCACCCGTCAACGTTAGACCGAGCAATATCGTTAGCCGTTGAATTTGAGGCTTTCGAGGGGACCCAAGTATCGCAACGTAAACCTAGGGAAAATGACCAAACGCCAGTGCTAGCTGTCACTCGCGACAGAGAAGCAAAGGCAAATACGGAATCGAACTTGAGTGATTCTAGGCTACGTGAAATGGAAAAAAACTATCGTTGAAATAAAACACTTACTTCAAGAGGTGATGAAAAACGTCGCGAATCGCGATAATCAACACAAGAAAAGTTCTGACGTCGAGAATAGGGAATCTAAAAGCAATGAATGCTGGTTTGTAAATATGTTTATCGATAAAATTTGTATAAAGATGTTAATTGACACGGGTTCCGCTGCGACACTTTTGTCAACTCGGGTTTTTGAGAAATTGCAAAATCGACCGGATTTGAGTAAAGTTACTACAATTTTGACTACCGCGGATGGCGAAACGATGAATACTATAGGAAAAGCCAACCTTTTATTCAGGTTGAATGGTAACAATTTCAGTCAGTCTGCCATTGTTGCCGATTTAGGCGACAATTCAGGCATTCTTGGACTTGACTTTCTTGCAAAAAATGAAGTCACGACAAACACAAGTAAAGGAATTCTGGGCTTTCCCAATTTTAAGGTCAAACTTCATGAAGATAAGGGCGTAAATAATCATTGCGCTAGGGTACTGTTAACAGAAACGGTAGAAATACCTGCTAAAACCGAGATTTTCGTTAAGGGCAAGATAAAGGGGAGTCGTTTTAAAAAGACGGACGGTTTACTTGAACCAATAGAAGGATTTAAAGGCGAAATGAACGTCTTAATACCTAAAAGTATAGTTAAAATCGACGGTCCAGATGTACTTTTTAGCGTTTTGAACCCAACGCACGAGGCCGTTGTAGTTAAGAATGACGTCCCAGTAGCTTCATTACAGCCGTACCAAGAAGTCTGTAAGGGTAATCTCGGTAGGTCACACAAGCAACAAAATGTCTTACTACCGGATCATTTAAAACCTCTCTTAAGAGACGTGTCAGATAAGTTAACAACGGAGGAACATCGGGAGATAGAATCTGTTTTATGTCAGTATTCCGACATCTTCGTCGGACCGGATGGGAAAGTAGGGCAAACTGACTTAGTTCAACATCGCATAAATCTTGAAACGAATCGACCAGTTAAGGTACCACCAAGACGACTACCGATGAACCAGCGTGAAGCAGCCGAGGCGGAAATTGACAAAATGCTCCTCGACGGGCTAATTGAGCCTAGTAACTCTCCATATGCCGCGCCTATTGTCTTAGTCAAGAAGAAAGATAACACCACGAGGTTCTGCGTTGATTATTGCAAGATGAATCAAATCACTATAAAGATAGCTACCCACTGCCTAGGATCGATGACTCGTTGGACTCTTTATCAGGTGCCAAATTTTATTGTACTCTTGATCTAAAACAAGGATTCTTTCAGGTCAAAATGGACCCCGATGATAAGTATAAGACCGCATTTTCTACTCACAAAGGCTTGTATCAGTTCCGCGTGATGCCTTTTGGACTCGCTAATAGTCCAAAAACATTCGAGCGTCTCTTGGAACTTACTCTTAGCGGAAATTTTTCATGACTCCGAAACCAATCCAAAAGAAACGCAAGACCCACCGAAATTCAGTAGGACCGGAAGGCGAATTATACCGCCATCTCTATTTTCTCCATAACTACAAATATTTAGAAACCGTATTGAACAATATATCTTGTCCGTTGCAATACCGCTATCCACTGATTCACTCTTACGACCAGTTCATTAGTTCAGCTTCCACTCATTCGTTATGTGTATAAAATGTAAGATATAGGTTGTATATGCACATTTTATTTAACCATGGGCATGTTGCTTTCGGTGGTGTGCATATCCTGGGATGCCTATATGAGTTTAATATGGTTTGCGCCAACGTAGGGCCCGACGTTGAGGCGCTTGATATATCAGTGTTCCAATTTTGCAAATGCTAGATAATGGCAGACACTATAGGATATTTAAGCAGAATATGCTTGTTGTTTTTATATTATAACGTCTTTGTGGAAGCAGACATTTATACTTATCCATAATCATATTTTTATTTGCAGTTATGTCGCTCGATCCACCTCTTGAAATTTTCGCTAATGATGATATTGATCCGCTCATTGATAGCCTCAAACAGGAATTGTTCTACTCTACAAATATGACATGTGTCATAGGAGATTGTACCTTCAAAGGAACATTTCCGACTAAGTCAAGATATGTCCGTCACTGGGAGGAAAAACACACCCTAGATGTCACAAAATGGGAATGCGCTTATGCACACTGTTCTGCCATGTTAAGGCGGAGGTCCGATATGAAGATACACATAAGGCAAGTGCACTCTGAGACAGACAGTCGGCTTCTACAGGATATTCTGACAAAGTGTACAAAGAAAGTTGTTAGAAACAAAGGGTACATAGATCCAGGCTTTTTTACGTTTAAAGGAAGATCTCAACCTCAGGTCGTTTCTTGTCCACCTTCACCTGTAATCAAATCCGTTGTCACAGTCGCTAACGACAGCCAATCTCTTGCCTTGCCTCAAACCACAGACACTGCAACTACTACCGTAACATCTTTGGAATCGCTCCAACTGACAGCACCATCAACTCCGGATACTGCGTTCATCACTTCAGATTTGCCTACAACTCCTACTTCCGTCTTGCCTACAACCCCAGAACCTATGTCAGAAACACCATCCGCTACAGCAGTTCAACCTAACAGGGAATCAGTGATAACAGCACCTTGCAATAGAAAAACCGTCTGAAGGAGATGAAATTGATTTTAGAGTCCATATACCTCAATCTCTTTCAAAAGCCTTGGATAAATCGGCAGTTAAACCTATGCCGTCTTTGCCAGTTCTTCCGCTTTTTAAGGATAACTGTGACAAATCAACACAAACTAGTCACATGGATGTAAAGGAAGTATACCTTCCTCCGATTCCAGAAACGGAGAGTACCCTAGAAATGGGGGAATATATTTATTACTTGTGCAACCACATAGATAGCTTCATGCGTGAACGTGATGCCGCAAAGAAGAGACTCCAGGAACTGAGAGTTGCACCAACCATCGAAAAGGAGAAAGAGCTACGGCGTAAGCTCGAGTCCGAAAACCGTGAATTACGAAGACAATTAGCAGAAATTAAATACAGGGAAACTTTGTTTGCCAATACTATGATGGAAAAATGATTTTTATGGTTGATGTTTATCTTGTGACGTTAACATTTATCGTGATGTGTTGATCTTCAATTTTTGTTAATATATATCGTAATATTTATTAACACCCAGATAAATTATGTTGCCGATACTTTGCACAAAGACATATATATATATATATATTTATATAGTGACATTACTTTGTATTGATGTGCTATAGTGACACTAAATTAATATCAAATTGTAACTATAACTTAATATAATTTTAAATTGTTAAATTAATAATTTAACTAAATATTTTTATAACTATAAAATTTATACTGTGAACCTTGTACTCTCTTGGGGACTAGTGTGCATTTGGTGGTGCACACTAGGTCTTAAGAGAGGGGGAGTGTAGTGGTGGACGTGTAACCCCCCTTCTTTCTTTTTTGTTTTAATCTTGTTAGCAGCATTCCCAGTTTCCTGTTTCACCGGTTCATTTGGCACCGGAACCGGCCGGGTTTCCCGGGACTATAAAAAAGAATTTCACCGGTTCTCGGGTCAGCCCGGATTTTACAAGCAGACGACGCAGAAGCCATAATTAAGCTCTTCACTAAATATTGAACTAAATTGGGATTTTCGGTAAGAATTTACCGTCCACCACAACCTTATAACTTGTGAAATGTTTCATGTAAATCTATCGGCTAAATAAAGCCATTCAATCGTACATAAGATTGCTATATCAACTCAATATCCTGGAATCACGGGAGTAGGTGTAATGAGATAAAATACACCCGATTACACTTATAGTAGACAGAATAGTGTGGAAAAACGAGAAGAGCTTATAGTAGACAGACATGGAAAAACGGGAAGAGCTTATAGTAGACAGAATAGTATGAAAAACGGGAAGAGCTTATATTAGACAGAATAGTAGTATATGGGCACAGTTCAGGTCGCATTTGTGGTGGTGGATCACCGGAAGTGACGTCACCGGAAGTGACGTAGAGCGGAAATGACGTCACCGGAAGTCACGTGACCGGAAGCGGAAGTCACGTGACCAGAACACGAAGTGTTTTTACTGCGCATGCGTAACCGGAAGTAGCCGTATTTGAAGCCCTAGTCGGGCCTATTGACCGGAAATGACGTGTTGGAACAACACGTCACCCCGCAGGGGTGTTAAATAACTTTAGTGCAGCGCGCATGCGTGACCGGAAGTGGGCGTAGCCCCATATGTAAACCGAAAGTAGCCCTTTTTGAAGCCCTATATAGGTATGTATCTACTGGTAGTAGCCATGTTAACCGGAAATGCCGTGTTAAAAGAGTGCAAGACCCCGCAGGGGTGTTGTATGACCTTACTTTTATGTACCTGCGCAACCGGAAGTGGGCGTAGCCCCATATGTAAACCGGAAGTAGCCCTTTTTGAAGCCCTATACGGGCCTATTGACCGGAAATGACGTGTTGAAAGAGGGCAAGGCCCCGCAGGATTGTGGTTTCACCTTATTACATGACGCATGCGCGACCGGAAGTGGGCGTGTATCTACTGTAAGTAGCCATATTGACCGGAATTGATGGGTTAAAAGAGTGCAAGACCCCGCAGGGGTCACAGTTGACCTTAGTCCATAACGCATGCGCGACCGGAAGTGGGCGTAGCCCCAGGTATACACCGGAAGTGGTCTTATTTGAAGCCCTAGTCGGGCATGTTGATAGGTAATAACGTGTTGGAACAACACGTGACCCCGCAGGGGTGTTGTATGACCTTATTACATTGTACATGCGCGACCGGAAGTGGGGCGTAGCCCCATATATAGACCGGATGTTCGGGTATTTTCCTTCATTATTCCCCCCTTTACCCCTTTTTCAATGTTATTCTTTATATTTCAATCCAATGTCCCACCCTTTTCTATTGTTGGTATACCTTTTCAACCCCTTTTCAGTATTGTTCTGCAATCCAATGTCTAGATTAATGTCCTCTTATGCCATCCTTTTCAATGTTGTTGTTTGTATTTCTTTCTTTTTCATCCAATTTCTAGACTAATACCCTTTTTTAAATGTTTTAATAGTATTTTACCTCTTTTTTCAGTATTATTCTTTATATTTTCTTCCCTTTTACGTCCAATTTTTCCTTGTACCACCGTTTTTTTTTATTGTTGGTATACCTTTTCAACCCTTTTTAGTGTTGTTCTTGGTATTTTCTCTCTTTTTCATCCAATTTCTAGACTAATATCTAGACGTTGTCATTCAGCAATTGTCATTGTATTTGTTTGGGTGTCTTCTATCACGTCCGCGTTCGTCAAAGGGACATGACTCTTGGGATTTCCCGCATTTTGTGGGTGTCTTCTATCAGGTCCGCGATTATCGCGGCCATTTTTTTTCTAAGAGAGATAACTCTTGGGAATACCCATGGTTTTTTGCGTATTTTCTTTCATTATCTCCCCTTTTTGTATGTTGTAAAAATGTTCTTCTTTGTAATTAGTTCCCTTTTCATTCAATTTCTCCCTTGTCCCACCCTTTTTTAAATGTTGTTATACCTTTTCATCCCCTTTTCAATGTTGTTCTGCAATCCAATGTTTAGACTAATATCCTACCCTTTTTAAATGTTGTTATACCTTTTCAACCCATTTTCAGTATTGTTCTTTGTATTGTAATCCAATGTTTGACTTAATTTCCTCTTGTCTAACCCTTTTCATGTGTGATTTTCTTATGTTCTACCTTATTTTATAATTATGTCCCTTTTTCATCCAATTCTTAGAGGTATTTCCCTTTTCCCGCCTTATCTCTATACTTTCGTCTGCTATTGCCTTTGTATTATTATTTCCCATTATATTATATAATTAATTCCTATTATATTACATAATTATCTCCCTTTTCATTCAATTCTTAGAGTGATTTCCCTTTTCCCGCCTTATTTCTATACTGTCGTCTGCTATTGCTATTTTGTTCCCTATTATATTTATTGATTATCTCCCTTAGAGTTTTGTCCCTTCTTCTCTAATAAAATCTGCTATTGCCTTTCTATTTTCCCTTTTTCACAATATTTCATGATCATCTTTATTTTATCGAACCTCTAACCCATAACAAATTTATATTCATTTATTATTTTTATTTGAATGTTATTCTGTTATTTTTCGAACTATTAGATTTGTGTTCATTTTTTTAATTTATTTTTGAATATTATTTTTTTTTCTAATAATTAAGATTCCCAACACATACACCCGACCTAAACTACTTTATTGATGTTATTTACCCAGTTTCTTAACCTTTTACCTGAACTGTTTTTTAATGATATATTTTGCTAGATCTATTGTATTGTCATTATATGCGAGAGCTTACTTAGGTCACTCTGCATTTCTTCAGGCTTGTGACTGGCTATAACCGTATAGTTATAGGCTGCATTACCCCTTTTCCTTCTTTTTTTTCATCTTTTATTCTTTTTTTTTTATCTTTTCTGTTCCTTTTTTATTTTTTTTTATCTTCTTTGTTTTGTTGATGCTCATTGGGGCTTTGTCTCATCCGTTGTGGTGTTGACTTTCTTGGCCGATTTTCCGCCGATATCCAGGTTTCGACTCTTCTTTTTCTTTCACATATAATGCTCCTGGAGATTTTTAGCCTTCACCAAGATGGCGTAGACCTCAGCGGGACGGGATGCAAACAATAATTGCATATGAATTTTGTCCATTTTTTTCTTTTTAACTTACTGCAAAATGTCAGTCTGCCGACTGAGGAAGCCGGTCGATCGCTGTTTTATAGTCCAAGTCGTTTGTCTCGATGGTTGTGATTGGATATTTATCCCCGCACTTTCGAAGAAAGTTCGGGGATATTGTAATACCCTCCGTCTGTCCGTCCGTCCGTCCGTCCGTCACACTTTTCTTGTGACTCAAACTCCTCCTACATTTTTGGATTTAGGGATNGTCAAGCTCTTAACTGTGTCCTTAATAATTTTAAATTACACTTGTTTATATTTCAGTAGTCGACATGCTGTGGTCAGCGTAGCCCTTTATAAACTTACTTAAACTAACTTAAAGCATCTTGTGTCCCTAAGCAGGGACTTCCCTTTTTGTCCTGTAAAGGAATATTCTAACATCACCTTGTTGGATGATAGCACTTAAAACGGGTGGAAGATCTGCACCCCTACAAAGCGTTGTCAAAGCTAACTTTAAACAAAGAGACAATGAAAGTTTAATTAAAAATTAAATATTTATGTTCTTCATGAACAAAAAAATTCATCAAAAATATAGTACATGTGCATTTTTACAAAAACTAGTCTTCTTGCTTTTAAACTTCAAGAAATGTTTTTGAAAATTATAATTCAAGTTCAATTTAAAATTTTGACACAAAATAAGGCTTCTCGAGCTACATTGAAGCTCAAATAACATTTGGCACTCGACATCTAGCAATGAATTCCGCTCAAATCGGTGCTAGGGGCCGTCTTGAACTCATTTTGAGGTATGGGCAAAGCTCATTGTTGAAGGCCGCATGGTGACTTCAAGATGAAGAACAACAATAAAAGCGTTGTTCCATTGCTTTTTACCATGTATTTGTAGAGACTTTGTTTCATGTGCATGTACTCCATATCCCTTTATTGCTTTACGTCCCTTATTTTCCAATTCAAGTCTTCAATATTTTGAGGTTATTACTAAAAGCAAGCGTTTTTTTAAAGTCCTTGACTCAAGTTTTCTAGCACGGTTGTCTGTTTTTTTTGTTTTAACAAATTGTTTTGGCTTGTTAATACTAGCTTTGTTGCCCCATCCTCCTTGTTCATTTCGTGGTTGGTTTCTTCAATTAAAGTCAATTAAACGTTCAGGTCTTAATAAATGTATTTAATTCAATACTGATCTTTGCTATATGATGTATGATAAATGAAAAAAATGGAGTGAAATTCTTCTGATTTTGTATACACAGGAATTCCTTCTGTTGGAGGTATTCTAGGAGGAAATTCCACTATGCCTTGGTCAACATGTAAATCCACATTAGAGCTGTACTTCACTCCTTCTCTCAGTTCCATAACGGTATTTGATTTGTTTCTACATAAAACAAACTAAATAAATGTAATGTTTTAGAAAGGTATGAAATAAGGATCAATATATGATCTCAAAAATTGGTTGATTGATTGATTGATGTTTTGCTCCAACTTCAGCAATATTTCAGCTATATTGTGGCGAGAACTGTTAAGTAATTTGAACAATTATAATAAATATATAAAATATCAATATAAAACCATTAAAGCTTTATACAAGTAAAACAAGAGTGTAAAATATAAAAAATATATAAAAAACATATGAAAAATGACAGTTTAACTGATACAATATTACAACTATAAATTAAATCCATTTAAATCTTACTAAATATATTGATTGCTTTTAAAAATTGAACGATTTTGTCACCAGCGACATTTGTAAATAAGTCTTTAAGACAATCAG
>MJUU01003367.1:258909-277949 GCA_002080025.1 Modiolus philippinarum | reverse complement strand
ACTGTCATTTGACTAAGAAAATTTGTTACATCTGAAATAACAGATACTGTGTCGTTGTCCGGTGCTGCTCCGTCAGCTAGTTTATCTACTTTGAACTTAATTAAAAAATACCCATTGTACCAGTCATAAAACGAAGCCCTATCGTTTATACTAAATTTGTAGTCCGTTTTTGTTTGTTGTTGACCATTTGGTGGAGACACTATAGGAGTATCTAGTAAAAAGTTACAATACTCATATCTATCACAGAACTGTTCCTCTAAACATTTTTTACTACTGAATTATTATTTTTCTTTCTTATATAAAAATGATAGAATTTATAAACAGTGTCTTAAACAGGTTAAACAAGAGTTTTGAGCGTTGGAAAAAGAGTAAAACCTATAAGATTTTTGTTTTACTTATGAGATGCTTAAACCGCAAGCAACGTAAAAAATGTGAGTGAACTAAGAATCTAGCCCGTTTTACCCGTCTCAACTGTTGTGAATAACAAATCTTACATGTTTGTTTATTCTCGTTAGTCCCGTAGATAGTAGTTAACTACGGGGGGAAATCTGCGGTTTTCAAAACACGTTTTTTGAAAACCGCAGATTTTCCCCCATAGTTAACTACTAATTGGTTTAGCGTTTAAACCCCCTACCCTCTGATAGGCAACAGTTGGTGTGCCATGTTAATGGGTTTAGCGTTGAAACCCCCTACCCTCTGATCGGCAACAGTTGGTGTGCCATGTTAATGGGTTGAGCGTTTAAACCCCCTACCCTCTGATCCGCAACAGTTGGTGTGCCATGTCAATGGGTTTAGCGTTTAAATCCCCTACCCTCTGATCGCCAACAGTTGATGTGCCATGTTAATGGGTTTAGCGTATAAACCCCCTACCCTCTGATCGGCAACAGTTGGTGTGACATGTTAATGGGTTTAGCGTTTAAACCCCCTACCCTGTGATCGCCAACAGTCAGTGTGCCATGTTAATGGGTTTAGCGTTTAAACCCATACTCTCTAATTGGTATGCCATATTAAGGGCTTCTCGGCTTCCCAATTATTTTCATACACGTTCTTCTGGCAATAAGATATTGAGGTTTCGACTAATCAGAAATTTATGCCTAGGAAATAAAAACAAGCAGACAAATGTCTTTTTAAGTGATATTTAATTAATATAATTTTCAATATTCCAATATCTGCAAAATGGCCATAAGATAGTAATTACAAGGGTTAGCAGCAGATTAGGCTCCTTAAGTTAGCCGGCAGTTTCGCGGCGAGCACCCCTTGACCCATCTTTCTAAATTATGTATTGTTTTTTCTTTCCCTTCAAGATTGTGGTCATGGAGTTAGTGGTCTACCTGTATTGGGTTTTATTCGTATGTTTATTATACTATAGGGAAACGGAACAGATAAAGGGGATGTTTGGGTACCCATAAACCGGTTTTACCTAACCGCTGGCTTTTGCTAGTGCCGGTACCAAGTCCGGCTGTCCCGAGTTCCTATCGCTGTCCCAAGTTCCTATCGTTGTCTACGTTTGTCTTTTGTCTTATTCGTGTTCTTAATGTATAGTTCCAAAGCAGATTGTGGCATGTAATTATAATGTTCAGCCATTGTAGGTGTTTCCTGTTCTCCATTTTTACATTTACAATGATCTCAGGACTAATTTTACATGACGATAGAGAATGATGGATTATTTCTGTGTTATCTTTATTTGATCAATGTGACAATTTGATTGAATTTTCTTGTGGTAAATTAAATGATGTCTGACAAGCAAATAGATGACTATATCTGATGCAATTATGTTATTTTTGTTATATATAGGATAACATTTTCATAACATTTACTCATCGAGTTTGGGAGAATGATGTATGTTACAAGTGTGTTGCATAGAAGGTGCATTTCGGTAAGTAGTGTCTCAACAATTGCCGTGATGTTGGATTTATGATTTTAGAATTTTTCCTTTCCTTTTCTTGCTTCGGTATTCGTTTGCCGATGTATGCAAGAAACTTGAGACACAATTCCTTACATTCACAAAAATTTGCAATTACCGGGAATAAAAAACAATTTCAGTAGAGTCTAGGTCACAAAACAGATAGTAATTTTGTTTGTGTCCAGCAATTACTCATGCTAGATTCAATTAAAAAATAAAGAAATAACTAATAACTAAGATCATTGTGTTGTAATAAATTGTTTGGTTAGTTATAATGTGTTTCTCTTATATCTTCTTCATCAACGAGACGAGTCTGATTAGAATTTATTTTTGATTTATTATAGGAACTAACTGAAGTGACTGGTATAAAATTCTACCAGATAACTATGAGCACAAGATTCATATTGTTTGACCTACTAGACTTATTCCTGCTATCTTCTTCAGCACATGGCTTTTACAACAGTCCTCTGTCTCGGTCTTTTGCTTCACTCTGTGCTCCACCACTGAAATATGAGATGTCTTCAGCTCCGTTTCTACAGTTACTCTCCATTTTGTTGTACTATGAAAAAGAAAGGAAATGGGGTATATGTCAAGGAGACAACATCCCATATCCAGGTTAAAACGACCCAAAACACTAGTATATCGACCTTCCTATTCTTGCCTTGCTGGTTCTAATCTAGTCTGCTTAGTGATGCTGCCGGTCTAATGTTCCTCTTAGAGTGTACCCTATCCATAACTATTTGCGTTATGGTTGTATCAAATATTCCTATTTGGCGAGTCCGTTCAAAAATAAATTTGTATTGCATATCTTCTCTGACTATCCACTTTATAGAATTTGATGATACTTGTAGATCTTTGTCTCTCCAGATCTCTAATCTGTACAAAAGAACTGATTTTATCATTGGTCTCAAATATTCTAATTTTGTTGTCAGCCTGATGTTTCTGCTCCTCCAGATGGACTTGAGAGTTTTCTTCTTAAAAGTTTATATAATTGGTGTAAAGAGATGTCTTTAATTCTAGAGACTGCGCGATGATGATTCGTTATGTAGCAATATGGACTGTGCATGATGATCGACCACAACGAAATCTTGCCTGCTCATTATGGAGGTTTGCATCAATTGCTTCTCTGATACCATCCAGCCCTATGCTTTGTAGTGAGGATAAATGAATTCCTCTGAAAATCTGGCAATTGCTTGAATCTCCTTTGTTGGATAGCTTCATAATGAATCCTTTATCCATTTCTCAGGAACCTATTCGGCTTCTCAGATTTTACTTAGTTGATCTTTTAGAATTTTACATAAGAGATCCGGGTTCATCAAAACAAATCAAGTGCAATATACTATAGTATTCTGCCACTGATATTTCAGAGCCTTTAAGATCTTATCTTTAAAAAAAAACGATTTCAAGATTTTTTCGAGTCAGGAGCATTTGGTATATTTTTATATTTCTTCACATTTTGATAAATGAGAAATCTTTCAATCTCTCATGCAATTGTTGTCGTATCGTCATGGAATTGTCATGTTTATCTTTGACTGGTTTGAATGCATTGGTTTTACTGCCTACCAGTTTGTCTGTGATGTTGACCATGACTACTTCCGCCTGTGATACCATTTGATTGGTGTAGTTCCTCTTATCCTGCCCGTTTTTCCTTCATATTGTTTACTTTATTTAAAAGATATTCCATTAAGTGTTACTTTATATTGTAATAAACTTCACTTTTAAATAGATCATTACTGTAGTAATGGAGAAAAGAACCGTATATCCAAAACGAATAATCCAAGGACAATGGCAACATAGGAAAAACACAGCATGAGCACGACACAGAAAAGAAAAATGAAGACACACACACACATACTAAGATGAACAACACGGACCCAATAAAAATCCATGGGTGAGATTGGGTGCACCAGTCATTGTATAAAAAGATCGACCACTTTAGACATGTACATTTAATATGAAATGACCGAGATGCATTTTACAGAATTCCAAAATGCAACATTTCAGAAAATGTCTGTAACACTTATTTCATATTACGAGTCCATGGACATGTTATAGTGGGGGTGGACCTTTTTGGGAATGCCGGGATTGTTAGTTTTTGAGCTCGATCCTTCGGGATTAATATAATATAATACAATTTGAACTCGCGATCCCGGGAATCGGGATTTTATCAGTTTTTAAGTATCTTTGTAGTTCGGGAATTTGGGATTTAGTAAAAAAAAAAATAAAGTCGGGATTCCGGGATAAGACCCCCATTCTGAGTGGTTACAATACCAATTGATTTTTATGTTTGTTGACGATCCCGCATTCATGAGTAATACGAACATGGTTGTAGCTTTGCCCGAGATCTAGCGATGAATTCAACTCAACACGGTTAGCTTTGCCCGAGATCTAGCGATGAATTCAACTAAACACGGTCAGCTTTGCCCGAGATCTAGCGATGAATTAAACTCAGCCCGGTTAGCTTTGCCCTAGATCTAGCGATGAATTAAACTCAACCCGGTTAGCTTTGCCCGAGATCTAGCGATGCATTCAACTCAACCCGATTAGCTTTGCCCGAGATCTAGCGATGAATTCAACTCAACCCGGTTAGCTTTGCCCGAGATCTGGCGATGAATTCAACTGAACCCGATTAGCTTTGCTCGAGATCTAGCAATGAATTCAACTCAATCCGGTTAGCTTTGCCCGCGATCTGGCGATGAATTCAACTCAACCCGGTTAGCTTTGCCCGAGATCTAGCGATGAATTCAACTCAACCCGATTAGCTTTGCCCGAGATCTAGCGATGAATTCAACTCAACCCGGTGTTAGGCCATCTTACTATGAGGTATGAGCAAAGCTCATTGTTGATAGCTTCATTGTGACTCCATGAAAAACAACAACAATAAAAGCATGGTTCCATTGCTTTAACCATATATCTATAGAAACTTTGTCTCGTGTGCATTTTCTTCATATCCTTTCATTGTTTAAAATTATTCATGGGACATAATACTACAGATGTCTCCCATGCAAAGCGAGGAACGCTTTTCTGAGATGATTCCGCTTGTAGTGCAATTTTTTAGTAATGCAGGCGAATAAATGCAGGCGATAAGTCAATTTTGATCTGTTTCTTGTTTTTGTATTTGACTTATTCAAGTCATTTTTACATGTCTTTGTTGTGCTGTGGGTTGATATTTTTTATTCGAGTTGCAAAGTCAATTTATTTCGGTTTCTTGTCCTTTCTGATTCGTGTATAATTCATGTCCGTTTTGTCCTACATTTCATTTCATTTTGAATACTAAGATTGCCTATTTCATGTTTGTACTAAGTTTGCCATACCTATTTCATGCCTTGCACTAAGCTTGCCATACCTATTCCATGTCTTGTACTAAGTTTGCCATACCAATTCAATGCCTTGCACTAAGCTTGCCATACCTATTTCATGTTTTGTACTACGTTTGCTATACCTATTTCATGTCTTGAACTAAGCTTGCCATATCGATTTCATGTCTTGTACTAAGTTTCGAATACCTATTTCATGCCTTGCACTAAGTTAGCCATACCTGTTCCATGTCTTGTACTAAGTTTGCTATACCTGTTCCATGTCTTGTACTGTTTGCTATACCTATTTCATGTCTTGAACTAAGTTTGCAATACCTATTTCATGTCTTGTACTAAGTTTGCTATACCCATTTCATGTCTTGAACTAAGTTTACCAGACCTGTTCCATGTCTTGTACTACGTTTGCCATACCTATTTCATGCTATGCAGTAAGCTCGTTATATCCATTTCATGTCTTGTACTAAGTTTCCAATACCTATTTCATGTCTTGAACTAAGTTTGCAATACCTATTCGATGTCTTGAAATAAGTTAACCATACCTGTTCCATGTCTTGTACTTAAGTTTGCCATACCTATTTCATGCCTTGCACTAAGTTTGCTATATCCATTTCATGTCTTGTACTAAGTTTCCAATACCTATTCGATGTCTTGAAATAAGTTTGCCATACCTGTTCCATGTCTTGTACTACCTTTGCAATACCTATTTCATGTCTGGTACTAAGTTTGTCTAAAACAGTCAGTTCATATTTGTTTCTCGACTAATAAGTAAATTAATAGTATAAGCAGCTCGGCTGCTTAATGTCTGTATTTTCCCAAAACTTATGTTTTTATGCCAGTATCTATAACATAATCTTTTTTATATTTACAATTTTCGCTTTCTCCTACCTCCTAGTACAAAGTCCACATGAAATGACTTTCAGAACTTATGTAATCTTATTAAAGTGAATAGACATTGATTGAATGGCGATGATTAAGAGAAGGAGAAGATGTTGAGTTTCTTAGGGTCATAATATGACGAAATTAATTGTCTTCAGGAAATAAAACTAGGTATAATGAATATTTTATAAATAATCAACGTAGAAATGAGTGGAAAGTTAATGTCATTGTTGAGTAGCATGCCGGAAACACAATTGGTTAAAATGACGTTTTGTCTATGAACTGCGATTTTGATGAGCCTGTATTTAACATTTGCTCCTGTTTCCCAATTTCATTTGTGATGATTATTTTACTTAAATCAAATGACGACTTCAGGAAGTCAAATAATGGCATACCATCTAGGTCGCCTGGTACACTCTGTACTTTTATGTAATAAAATTAACGGGCATCTTAAACATATTTGCAATCGCAGGACATTAGAAGCTTTACGGAACAAGTAACTTTACATGGCAATTAAAGCAGTATATTAAAAAGTCTTGATTACAAAAGGATGATTAGCCGATATTCAATTAAACATATTTACCCTTTAAGGGGCGAAATGGGTGCTTGGCAGGATGAGCAATTCCTGCTCTACATGACAAATGGTGATGCAAATATTGACAAACATGGACATCACCAGAGCTTCGTACAACTGTAAGAACATCAAAACGAGTACATTAACTATAGTAAATATAATGAGAAGAGCCAAAGTTATTTTACTTCAAAAACATTGGCAATTTCAATGTCAGATAAACCTATTGGCGAAATTCATGAAGAGTTTTGTTATATGGGAATTGGGGAAGATATAAACAATGAATTACTACCAGATAGACTATTGTAGCATGAGATTTGGATGAAAACGTGAATGTTATAAATAAAGGAAATGAAAGGATACAAATTCTTGAACAAAAAACAAAGTAGCGATAAACCACTATTTATAATATCAGCTTACATGCCTACCAGTGATACTAACGATAAACCACTATTGATAATATCAGCTTACATGCCTACCAGTGATACTAACAATAAACCACTATTGATAATATCAGCTTACATGCCTACCGGTGATACTACCGATAAACCACTATTGATAATATCAGCTTACATGCCTACCAGTGATACTAACGATAAACCACTATTGATAATATCAGCTTACATGCCTACCGGTGATAGATACTAACGATAAACCACTATTGATAATATCAGCTTACATGCCTACCGGTGATACTAACGATAAACCACTATTGATAATATCAGCTTACATGCCTACCAGTGATACTAACGATAAACCACTATTGATAATATCAGCTTTCATGCCTACCAGTGGTACTAACGATAAACCACTATTGATAATATCAGCTTACATGCCTACCAGTGATACTAACGATAAACCACTATTGATAATATCAGCTTACATGCCTACCAGTGATACTGACGATAAACCACTATTGATAATATCAGCTTACATGCCTACCAGTGATACTAACGATAAACCACTATTGATAATATCAGCTTACATGCCTACCGGTGATACTAACGATTAAGTATACGAGTTCCAAGAAAAACATATACACTGTATGAAATAGTCCAGAAATATGAACCATCTCATTTTATTCTCATTGGTTGCGATATGAATGTAGATCTTAGCAATAATAAAGAAAATAAACGAAAAAAATGCCTATAAGAATTCATTCAAGAATGTAACCTACAGTATTCATGTGATGTTAAATTATTGTAAATGTTAAAGGAGAAGATGACTCTGACTATTTCCCAGTAGATAAGTATATTACTATCAATACTTACATATTGTATCACCTCAGATCATCACTATCAATACTTACATATTGTATCACCTCAGATCATCACTATCAATACTTACATATTGTATCACCTCAGATCATCACTATCAATACTTACATATTGTATCACCTCAGATCATCACCCTATCTGTTTAACAATAAAATCATAAATTGGTTAAACAAAAACAAAACAAAATCATCAGTATACTCATAACTCTAGTCGCCAAATCCGTTTGGAGGTAGATAAAGAAGAATATCAAGCTAAAGTTAAAGAAAAACTGTCAACGCAGAGTATAAACTTCAGTAGTAACGTGAGCAACTCGCACAATACTCGAACACCCAGCATCTGAATTAATGTCATATAAAGGAATTCCCAAACTGAAAATATGGAACCAAGATCTAAATCACGACTAACTCATAGATAATGGCGTGAGGCAGGCATGATACTGTCGCTGAAAAATTATTATCATAAATGAATGAAGAAATTAAAGCATGTAGGATCGAAAATGCAAAAAGAGAATCTAAATGGAAAGAAGAAATAATGCTTGCAAGAACAGTTAATACAAAAACGTTTCGATCAATTAGTACGATCTTAGCGTAAACATAGTAGTCAAACTGAACTTTTTTATAGTCCAGAGCAACTTTAAAAGGGATTTAGGAAACATTTTGAATATCTCGAAAACGGCACCAAAGAAACACAATACGACGAAGATTGTCACCAAATGTGTATATGTAGTATTAAATAGTGTCCGCCATTTTAAACTGTCCGCTGGACAAAATTATATATGTAATAATGTCCGGCAGACATTTTGAAGTTATGAAATAGTGTCCAAAACCATGTTTAGCCATATTATCGTGTCCTTTGCTGTTTAAATATGTCCATTTTTAAGGACTCCATTTCACAGTCTACACTTGGTTAGACCTGTCCTCTGGACGTTATTAACTATGTAAAATTTCCAGAGAGCTGATAATCATAAAGAACAACTACATATTTTATTGTTGAATAAATATACCATAGTAATAAATCAAAATGATGAAAAATATACTGAACTTTAAGAAATAAATTTTGTATGGTTCAGTGGTAATATTTATAAATACTATTTTGGAAGTAGTAATATTTATAAATACTATTTTGGAAACTTACTTTTTTAATGAATAAATGTAAAGATGACAAATATAAACTGATTCAAAGGGAAATAACCATTAAGTCTCAAATCCAATGAATGTCATTGAAAATATGTCACACAATTGGCTATGATAAAAAGTCCAACAAAAAATAACCTAACTCATCAGAACTCATCAGATTCATCTTGTTTATAACCAAGAATAATGAAATATAATGCTGAAATGCATATGGATAAACTTTGCAGTTTAAGTTCAAAATGTTACAATGTTTTCATACTCAATCAGTGCCATCCATCTTTACTATAATTGATATTCTTTGCTGTTTTATTAAGAACGTACCTCTTAACAAACCCTTTTAAGACATAGAATTCTCTTTGGACACAATTTCATGGTTATAAGTATTTTAAAGTGATTTCACAGCTAAACCATAAAATAATGCCCACAACTAGGACAATTTTTCATACATGTAACATTTTATTCTGTCCTACTTAAGGACAGTATTTCATTGCTTTGGACACTATCCCATAAAATACTTTCTATACAATATTGTCCAGACAGACAATTTTACACAAGACACAATTATGTTTTACATATACAGGAAAATCTACAAATACAAAACATTGTCAGCTCTATAGCAATTTCCAGTGTCTAAATGGAAGAATTTTGAAAACGCTTTGAAAATAATTAATAAAGGGAATCACCAGGTATTCTTTTTTATTAATATTGAACATATGCTAAAGATACTTCTGCAACTCTAATCCTAGATATAGTCATTCAGATTTTTGAAAATTGGGCTGAAGAAAGATATATAGAAACAAAGGATCTAAATATAATAGAGAAATTACAATATTACCTGCATTTTAAATATATACAACTCGTGTTGGATTGCAACAAGTAATTAACCTTAGTAAATTTAAATGTGGATAAAAATATTATAAAGGCTAGAAGAGCAACATATGGTATAATGCCAGCAGGACTAAATGATGAAAAAAAGTTTAGATCCCGAATCATCACTGCAGTTAGTTAAGAGGTTATGTGATACCAATCCTGTTATATGACAATGAGATGGTTCTATCAATTCGCACCCAAATCAACAAATTAAGAAATATGTTCTTGAAGCAAATACAATTTGTATTATTTTTACCACCGAGTACACCTGATGAAGCAATCTACTTACTAAATGGATTCTTACCAGTAGAAGCACAAATTCATAAAAAGGCATTTCGATTAAGTTAAATACAAATGCAAGTTGGTTTATAGAAATAAAAAAAATGCTGTTACAGTACAACCTTCAAGATCCATTACATCAATTCCAAAACAGATGTGGAAGTCGACAGTAAACCGACAAATAAATGCGCATTGAATGGACGACCTTAAAAACAATGCTTTACTAAATAAAACTTTGTAATTTTTAAATACGAAATATTGGGATGTTCGTAAAATACATCCATTGCTGAAGATCAACTGTAAATCTACTCGAGATGTAAATAGGATACCGACGACCAAATTAAAACTTTTAACAGGAACTTATATATTACAAAGTAATAGGTCAAAAATTAAAGAATCTAGCATTGACCCAACATGCCTACTCTGTCATAACGAACCAGAGGATCAAGAACACTTAAACTGAATTGTCGGTCTTTGTCATGTGTCCGTGACCCTGTTTTGAGAGACATAAAAAAAATTACTTACATCTGAATAACTTTGGTATTCTCGGCATGTGTGAGAAATTTAAAATAATTCTGTTGTGAAACTTGCAATATCTAAATTCTATAAAAATGTTGTTTAAAACTAAGAAGTATCTCCCTCATGCATAGCTCTGTCCTTAGCTGAATTTTGGCTTTTTTATTTAGATCTTATTGGTTATTTGTTATCTATAAGTTATAAACGTATTTCGGTTTGTGGACTTCCAAATGTTTTGACTTTGTCTACACTGAAGAGACATAAGTTGTCGAAATGCGCATATGCAGAAACAAAATTAACAGCAACTTCGGTATTAACGCATTAATGACCACTAGGTCGACGCTTTTGCTGGTGGATTATTAGCCCCCGAGGGTACTCGCCAACCCATTGGTCAGTACTTCGGTGCTTATCCGAAAACGGACTTTCTTAAGAAACTAGCAATAACTTAATTCTATAAAATATTTGTTTAAAAGTAATGAGTATCTCCCTCATTCATAGCTCTGTTCTTAGCTGAATTTTGAATTTTCTACTTAAATCCTATTAATTATTTGTTTTTTATCAGTTTTACACGTTTTTCGGTTTATGGACTTCCAAATGTTTTGACTTTATCTGCACTGAAGAGACACAAGTTGTCCAGATGTGCATATGTTGAAACAAAATTAATAGTAACTCTGCTGGTGGTTGTTAGTCCCCGAGGATACTCGCAAGCCAAGTGGTCAATACTCATCTCAGAAATGAATTATTTTCGAAAATAGAGCAAATCATTCTAACTAATCATTTAGATTTTAACTTCACTGGATTACCACAGTGTGAGAAAATACGGTTTTTACTTGGCGATTCTAGTCATGATTTTAGTGAAATTATTATAAAATGTGTAGATAAACATTTTAAAGAGTTTGTGTGTGCAGTGTTTGCTTTTAGATCACAAATCGCCAATTAATTATAATCAAACATTGTAATTCTTATTATTATTTTTAATTTTCCAAAAGTTTTATTTAATGTGTGCTATATATGATGTATGGATTTGAAAATGAATTTTGTGCAGAACAGTGAATTATCATGAATGATAGTTACTTCTATACTGATGTAAATTGTGATTGTTTATCTTATTTTTGTTGTTCATATATTGTTTTCATAATTTGTTTTTGACATATGCATATCTGGACGCAACCACTGCTACCCCGGTAGTGGTTGCCTCCGATGTAAAGGGGTAGTTTTTCCAAATAAATATATATATATATATATATATATATATATATACTTCGGTGCTTATCCGAAAACCGACTTTGTCGGGAAACTTGCAATATCTGATTTTTTTATTTTTGGTTTAAACTATGGAGTATCTCCTTCATGCATAGCTCTGTCTTTAGCTGTTTTTGGCTTTTCTGTTTAGATCCCATTGGTTATTTGTTCTCTATCACTTTAACACATTTTTCGGTTTCTGGGATTCCAAATGTTTTGACTTTATCTGCACTGAAGAGACATAAGTTGTCGAAATACAATTATGCAGAAACAAAATTAACAGTAACTTCGGTATTTTAGTATTTAGACTGTAAGCAGATTTGATGAAAGTGACAATCCAGCTAAATTAGAATTTCAAATGATATGTCTTCAGTACAATTTACACAATTATAGATACAGGGAGATATCAAAAATGAAGTCCATTTAATGCCAATCTGTGGAGAAGTCTAAAACAGTAATAGTAATTCAGTTGTAGAGAAATGGACAAAATGACGTGAACTTTTAATGTAAGCATGCGGACTGTATTTATGTTCAATGGTGATGGTTAAAACACAATTTGGTGGATGGTATATCGTCTTGACAATTAGAATTAAAATAGTACAACGGAATATGGATGTGGTTCTATAGGGATATGGTATGGTATGGCAGATTGGTAAATGGTATACCCAACAGACGTCCAACCATGAACTTAAAGATGTTTAAAAGCTGATAGCGAACAATTACCAATATGATCTAAATTGGAAACCAAAATCAGCTAGGGACAGAGCTTTGCATGAGGGAGATGCACCTTAGTTTTCAACAAAATTAAAAAAAAATGATATTGTAGGGTTTCAAATAGAATAGGCTTTCGGGTCAGCACCGGGGACTAACAGTCCACCAGCAGTGGCATCGACCCAGTGGTAACAAATTACTAAATACCGAAGTTTCTGTAAATTTACTTTCTGCATATAAAGCATGTACAGAAAAAGAACAGGTAAAAGGTCACATAGGTCCCGTTTTGTTGGGAAATTAAGAATTTTTTGTTTAGTTAGTTTGTACTGCTCATCGTGTGGATAATGACATGTCCAAAGAAAAAGTCGTCGTCAGGATCAAGCCATACCATGACCGTCTTATTTCAATACACTGAGTCTTTAAATGACATGCTTTTTTCTCCAAAACATAATAAAGAATTACAAAGCCAAATGAATCCGATACTCTCGATTAAAATTTATTGACTTTTCCAACTTTTAATCGCTTGTCTAGACCATTTATATATCAGAACTTTAAGTTGTGTATTCTTTAGGTAATTAGTATAATTAAATGCATTTGATTCAATAGAAGAAACATGCACAGACAATTTACGTAATTTAGTTACTATTTAGGGGCGTGTTATCTTGACCTAAAATGAATTTAATTGTATTGTTCAGTCCAAACATGTTTCTACATTTTGGGTCTTCTGATTGGTTTGTCTGATCTCCATTAATTCCGTGTTTCCTTCTATTTGTCAGAGCTAATAAAGTGACTAAGTAAATAAATAAACTTTACATGTTTGTCCTCTTATAATTCCTCTGTCATTTTTTTCATGAACATATATTTAGATTTTAACAGTGTCCTCCTTGTTTTCAATGTTTCTTGTGATCAATCCTCCCCTTGTGGCTTATTTAAGGGAACAGCCATTTGATTTGGAGGGGGCGGGGCTTGGTAGGAGTTTTTGGTAGAGGCCATTTTTTTGTCGATGAAATTTTGATTCTGAACATTTTGTTTTGAAATGCGCTAACACGCGAGAAATTTGTTTGAGGCCATTTTTTTGTCGATGAAATTTTGATTCTGAACATTTTGTTTTGAAATGCGCTAACACGCGAGACATTTGTTTTCAAAATAGCTCCTTTTACCCTGTCTGTCCCTCAAACGTAAGTGCACAAATTGATAAAACTGAGCTTACTGCACACTGTACCACAGAAAAAAAACAAGGAAGGTAACCCATACTTTTAATTGAAAAATTCAGTTTGGACGAATGGGGTCTTTAGTTATGCTTTTTATTATAAAATAAATGGGTGGAAGTATCAGAATCTATCTACCTTAAAAGAAACAATAGATATTCTAACTTTTGGACTAATAGAGCCTCGACGAATGGATCTTCGAACTAACTGGCCTTCGGACAAGTGGTCCTTAGGACCATGCAATACGGTCCCTATTGGAATTTGTCCGTAGTTAATTTTATCCTCCGTATTATTCTCTTAATTTCCATCATGATGATTCACACAGCGATACAGAATGCCATTTCATGCCTCATGATGGCGTAGTCTCGAGTTTTACCACCGGGTTGTTTTCGTCCGAACAAAATTCCGAATTTGTTTGTTTGTTTGGTTTTGTTTTGTTTTTTTGTTTTTGCTTTTGTTTTGTTTTTGTTTGTTTGTTTTTTTTTGTTTTGTTTTGTTTTTTGTTTTGTTTTGTTTTGTTTTTTTGTTTGTTTTTGTTTCTGTTTTTTGTTTTTTTTGTTTTTTTGTTTTTTTTGGTTTTTTTTTTTTGCTTTTTATATACGGAATTTATGTATTAGTGCCCATACAGATAGTCTTATTTGTCAAGCAAATGACTGCAAGACTGTGAAAAGTAATTGTCCTCGAAAGTCTCATATTGTAGGACGAAGATATTCCAATTTGATTAGTTATATTGGTGTATGAGAGAGATCAACATTTGAATCGATCTAAAAAGGCATTATAAAGGCCTTTTCTAAAACCCAATAATTTCCCGCCGTGTCTAACCTGATTTTAAAACCGTGCATACATTCTCGGGTATACGATCTAGGTAAGAAAATATCCTGAAAGGGAAAAGAAAAATATATTTTCACCACCGATTGATTTGAGAACTCATATTAAGAAAAAAATAATAACATTTTGTAGAAAGGGGCAATAGTCAACTCAGCAAATGACCATAAAGTATACAGAATAAATTCCGTATATCATGCCATATGCACTTAACTTCATTAAATTCAAAAACTCCATTTTTGGATTATGGCTTTCCATATTGTTTGATTTTAATGCTGCTGATGATAGGTCACTCCTTGAAACACGTGTACAGCATAACTAAATTTACTGTTTTTGGTGCAACATCGGTATTTTTGTATTTTGTTAGAAATTGCCTCGAAGACTTAATAAGCAACACATCATTAAAGGCAATACCATGATACAAGTACAATAAATAATATTTATTTCTAAGAAATCTTGGTTCTGTTAATTCGTTTGGCATGTTACAGCTGTTTGAATTTTCCAATTTTCGTGTTATTTACATGATGGTAATAAATATGCATTTTTTTAACAACAGAGATATAATTGTAGTTATACCCTCATGATTGAAATTATTCCTTTTTTCTACATACATAATACTGAAAAACGCCATCCCATTTGGGATCTCCTCCCATACACTGCAATATTTCAAGTTCTTCATTCATTGATAAGTCCGCAGATGAAATAAGAACTGGCGTGTGCCCAAAAATTACAATATGACCGCCCTTCTTCAGCACTTTGATTAAAGACGGGAGCATTTTGCTTGCAGCTTCCGCTTTTATGACCTCGGAGTTGATGAATCTGATGAAAACAATGTCGGCTGTATTATTTGGTATTTTAGGGTCAGCAGCAGTTCCATGGTGAACTTCATCCACCCTTTTACTAGCAAACATTGTCATTTGGTAGCTAAGATCTTGTCCGGCGGTGTAACTCTTCGGTAAAGCTGCTTTCATTGTGGCCAAGAATTGACCTGTTGAGCAAGCAGGGTCATACAAGTATAATTCCTTGTTTCCGAGTGATTTCAGAAATTCCACAGAGAAATTTCGTAGATAGATTTCTCCTTCTCCTAGTTGTAAAGCTAACGTTTCATCTATTTCCCAGCCTTCGTCAGGACAATGAATTTCTGTTTTATATTCCGACTGTAGTGCTGGGAACGGAAACACAAGTTCCATGTCCTCCAAATGTTTGTGAACAACATCGTGCATAATAGATTTCTTCTCGGGTGATGTAAGTGGCCGGTAAAACACGACTACACCATCATCTTGTATACGGAAATCTACAAAAACTCCCAAAATCATACTGGCCCGAATGTGACTACAGTGAAGTTCTCTAATTTTATTTGCGATCCACTGATGGGATAAAAGTCTCCTTCCTACTAAGACTCGAAGAGAACCGTCTTCCATTTTCCAAGATTTTAAGAGAAATATGCTTTGCGGTAGTTCATCCCATCGCTCAAAATATCTCTGGGGTGTTCGATCACAGACTGCCTTCCAGTTGATAGCGTCATCACGTTCAACAGAGCATTCAATATGTCTCTGTTTGTACAGCTCTATCTCGTGTAAAATCATCTTTAAGTTTCTATTGTCATGTTTGTCGGTTACTTCCGATATCAACATCTTCAAGGAATCCATTGCTTCTTGCCATTTGTCGTTTGAAATCAATGTCTGTGCAGCATAAAGACGATTTCTGGTTTCTTTATTATTAACATCACGGAATATCCCGTCAAAATTAAACGTTTCCAGTCCATCAGTAGCTGTGGGCAAGGACCCAACTCTCTTCATTTCGCTCATTTTGTATTACCTATGTTTTTCCAGTCTCTATCCAGTGTTCTACTCGACATCTGACGGTTATCTAGGTTACAGGTCGTATTAAAACTGTGACAGATAAACAGTAACTAGATAGATATAGATAAATGTTAGTACATACCACTTTATCACAGAAAGGAAGGTATTCTATAAATGGATATCAAACTAACTTTCCCTTGATACAGAATATAGTGCAGTTTCCCTTGATGCAGAGTAAAGGGACATCGAAGGAAACAAGAATTTGGTCATTCAAAAAATCAAAGTCGAGACACAGGGGAGACACAACAATACAGAAAAACAAAGACATTGGACAGTCACAAAGTACGGAAATAAAACACAACATTAAGAGCTAAGCACTGATAGTGTGAGCCTTTTAAAAACAGAGTGCTCCGGAAGGGTAAGCATGTATTGCTGATAAATGGTTATTGACCCGTCGTCAATAGTAACACCATTAATAAAAACTGTCTAAAAATACTCTCCATGTTTATTTTTGGTTTTTGATAACAGTCAGATGTCGAAGTAAAACCATTAAAAGAGACCGGTAAAACATAGGTTGTACAGAATGAATGAAATTAAGAGAGCTATGTTCTTGTCTACAGCTACTGATGGACTGGAAACGTTTATTATGGAAAAAAGTTAAGTCGGTCCCAACTGTGATTCAAGATTCATTTTTTATTTAATAATTGGGTGATCATTCCTTTTACTGTCTACCACGTTTCAATAGCAATCGCTGTCGAATTTTTAGCGGACACTACCGCAATGGAAGGGGAAGGGGGGGGGGGGGGGNCCACCATTTCTTTTGAAATGCCTGTACTAAGTCGGGACCATGCTTGTCGACAAAATTTCCGGTTGTTTTCTACCTACTCTGTCTGATATCCCTCTTGAAATTTGGCCCTTGCTTTGTCTTAAATCCCTCTTGGACTTTGGCCCTTGCTTTGTCTTATATCCCTCTTGGACTTTGGCCCTTGCTTTGTCTGATATCCCTCTTTTACTTTGGCCCTTGCTTTGTCTGATATCCCTCTTGGACTTTGGCCCTTGCTTTGTCTTATATCAAAGTTCAAGAGGGATATCAGACAAAGCAAGGGCCAAAGTCCAAGAGGGATATAAGGGATATCAGACAAAGCTTGGACTTTGGCCCTTGCTTTGTCTTATATCCCTCTTGGACTTTGGCCCTTGCTTTGTCTGATATCCCTCTTGAACTTTGGCCCTTGACAATTCTGTTCGGTAATTTTGTTATTACCCAAATTTGCTGTTGGTTTATTAATTTGTAAATATTGTGCATTTCTTGTTTGATCCATAAATATATGATGAAAAAGTCATAACATGTCATTTTGACATATCTGAAAATATATATATGTTGTGCAATGGCCACAAATTAACGTAAATAAACAACGTAAATTGATAATGTGGGCCACAATTAAAAATGTAAAATTTTAAAGTTTCTAAATCTAAATTTATTTTAAATACAAAACAAAAGAAGCCACAGGACTTTAAAGACATAAGAAAGCAGATAATATGGGGAAATAAAAATATAAAATTTAAAAACAAACCACTCTTCTTCTTAAATTGGATAAATTCTAATCTGATATATGTAAACGATATCGTAGATGAAAACGGTCTTTTGTCAGAAAAATACATTTTTAAAAAATTGAAAGTAAAAAATAATTGGATTTCAGAATTTAATACACTTAAAAAGGCAATACCAAAAGATTGGGCAAATATTTTAAATAGTGAAAATTCCAGAAAAACGAAAATTAATATCAAAACTAGTGTAATTAAATTAGGACGTAAAACGTTTCATATTGAACAAATTACCAACAAAATTATATACGAATTTTTAATAGGACAAAAAATAGAAAATAATATAGGCTTAGAAAAATGGAAAAGAACAATGAACATAGATTCATTTCAAATTAGGAAAAGTTTGGAGTTTATTCATAATGAAATCGAGTCAAATAAACTAAGAATATACAGGTGGAAGCTAGTAAGTCAAATATTACCAAAATGAAGAAAATCTTTTTAAGTGGAAAATAAAAGATTCACCGTTGTGTGTATTTTGTGATAAGAAAGATAACTTTCAGCATTTTTTTATAGAGTGTAAATTTCTCGAAAACTTTTGGCAAACCGTTAGTAAATTTCTACATAAATTAGAAATTCATAATCAAATAAAACTTAAACATTTAGTTTTCGGATATAAAATTACAGAAAAGGAATATTTTGATTTTAATCAAATTTTGACCGTTTTGGGATTGACAATCTTTAAGTCCTACGTAACTTCTGTTAATAGAACAAAAGTTGTGGATGTCTTTAATATCTTTAAACATGAGATAAATATATACTTCAATTTGACTAAAAAAGTCCAAAGCAGCAAAGGCAATTTCGTATGTAAATTTCAGGAATTGCTCCAAATGGAGAATTCTTATGATTATGACAGGTTTTATTAGATATTCGTTTGATTTGACAAAAACAACCCATATACATAAGATCCA
>MJUU01003367.1:247532-258834 GCA_002080025.1 Modiolus philippinarum | reverse complement strand
GAAGGGGGGGGGGGCTGGCGCGCCATATTACAAGTTTAATCCACCATTTCTTTTGAAATGCCTGTACTAAGTCGGGACCATGCTTGTCGACAAAATTTCCGGTTGTTTTCTACCTGCTCTGTCTGATATACCTCTTTTACTTTGGCCCTTGCTTTGTCTGATATCCCTCTTGGACTTTGGCCCTTGCTTTGTCTTATATCCCTTTTGGACTTTGGCCCTTGCTTTGTCTTATATCCCTCTTGGACTTTGGCCCTTGCTTTGTCTGATATCCCTCTTGTACTTTGGCCCTTGACAATTCTGTTCGGTAATTTTGTTATTACCCAAATTTGCTGTTGGTTTATTAATTTGTAAATATTGTGCATTTCTTGTTTGATCCATAAATATATGATGAAAAAGTCATAACATGTCATTTTGACATATCTGAATATATATATATGTTGTGCAATGGCCACAAATTAACGTAAATAAACAATGTAAATTGATAATGTGGGCCACAATTAAAAATGTAAAATTACACCAAATGCACAATTAAAAAATAATTAAAAATGTCGAAAAACAAAAGAAAGAAGAGTGCCTCACGTTTCGGCCTTCTTCTAGGGACAATTGGGCAGAAAATTGACAAAAAGGATGTGATGGATACAGAGAAAACTACCAACTGATATTTAACAGACATTACCTGTAAAAATCACGCTTTATCCTGAACATTATCAAAAACGAAAGTAAATCAGTTGTATTCTGTACTGTGCTAACGTGTAATTTCAAATAAAGATGTAAAATTATAAAATGAACTGTTTCTTAACATTCATGCCAAAGGGTCGAACAGTTCCAAGAAAATGAATATTTTTGTTCAAGGAAGTGTCGTTGTTTCTCACCTGCACTGGTTTGCAGAAGGACAGTTGTATGCATGTCCAGTGTGCCGTTGTTGGCTCGCCGAAAATGATTATCTGCTAGGCAAGCTTTTCCACTGGTGACGTCTTGTTTATGTTCGACAAAACGATCATCATATCTTCGACAAGTCTCACCCACTTAGATCATCTGGCAGCGTCTGCAACCAACAGTATACACTACGTTTTCAGTTGTGCACGTGAAACCATTTTTTAGTTTGAAGACGCTAGCCGGTCCTACTACTTCATCTGTTTCCCAGGTAAAAGGACAAGTGAAACAACGAAATCGTTTACATTTTCAAGTGCCCTTGTATTTACAGGGATTTTGAGCTAGTGACAAGGTGTTGTTTTAGACTTTCCTTTTCTGAAGGCTATCGCGAATCCTGGAAACTGAAGACATGTGTCCGTTCTTGAGAACTATAAGTTTAAAGTTGCGAATCAAAATTCTTTTCATAGCTTCGTAATGAGGGTGGTATGTTAGGACCCACGGGACACGGTCGTTGATATTTCTTACCCTCTTCTCCATAGCCTCAGATCTCGTCACTCGGGAAACTGAAATCATATCTCGATCCAAAACTTTGTTGGGGCAGACTCAGAATCACAGAAAAAATACACAGAGGAAGAAGTGATAAAAATGTTAGAGTTTTTGATCGACAATATATTTGTCCAGTTTGGAGGACTTGTTTTTCAACGGACCATTGGAATTCCAATTGGAACAAACTGTGCACCTCTTTTAGCCGATCTGTTTCTCCACTCTTTTGAGACTGAATTTATTGAAGGGCTTCTTCAAAATAAAGACAAAAAAACTGGCCCAGTCATTTAATTTCAGCTTCCGTGATATAGATGATATTTTGTCTTTAAACAATCCTCGCTTTGGTGATTTTCTTCATCTTATTTATCCAAAAGAGCTTGAAATTAAGGATACTACAGATAGTTCCATATCGGCTTCGTTCCTTGACCTTCATCTTAAAATTGACAACAGAGGTACATTACAAACTAGCCTGTATGAAAAACACGATGACTTCACTTTTCCAATAGTCAACTTCCCTTTTCTTTGTAGCAACATTCCAAAAGCACCAGCATATGGAGTTTACATCTCACCACATATTCGCTACTTAAGGGCTTGTGGTCGTTACAGGTACTTCCTTGATAGAGCTCAGTTGCTTACAAATAGACTACTTAAGCAAGGGTACGTTACAAAAAACTTAAAGTCGTCACTACAAAAGTTTTACGGTCGACATCACGATCTTGTGGATCCCTATGGGATATCTGTTTCCCATATGACAACAGATCTTTCCCTCTACAACGAAAGTTTGTTTTTCCTCTATCGGATTCGACTTTACTACCGCAGTTGACATGTTCAACAAGACGGGTGTCTTATAAGATACAGGAGATGCTTACTCACTGGTACACCTGATCTCACCCATGGTTTTTTATTGGGTCCGTGTTGTTCATCTGTATGTGTAGAATAAAAAAGATAACAGGAAACACCTACAATGGCCGAAAAACATAGCCACATGCCACAAAGTAAATAGGAACTGCACAAGAAAAAAAAACCACAATAAAAATACAAAAGACTAACGTAAACAACGATAGGAACTTGTGTCTTCATTTTTCTTTTTTGTCCCATACTCAAGTGGTGTCCTTGTTTCTTAGTGTGTCTGATTTTGCCATTGTCCATAGATATTTCGTTCTTTTGGCTTTACATTTAAATCATATTGGTTATTTGTTCTCTCTCACTTTTTAAACATCTTTGAGTTTATGGTCTTCCAAATGTTTAGATTTTATCTGCACTGAAGAGACATAAGTTGTCGAAATGCGCATATGCAGAATTTAAATTCNAAAAAAGGACTTCATTCTGTTACATGGAGTCTTGAAATCCTGCTCGTCACTACAGATACGACGAAGTCGCAAGAATCGTGTCTTTGGAATGACATCTTTGCATGACTTAGAATGGCAGGACCAATACTTTAAGTAACAGTGGGCGTCTGTCGGTTTATAAAACACTAAAGTGGAAAGCCCATCCTTTATAGTACAATTAGTGTCAAGAAAAGAGAGACTTTGCCTGTTTATTTGTTGTCTACATTAAGGAAAAATGTTCTACAAATATATAGGACCTGCCCAGAACTGTATAAAAGATACATTGATGATGCCTTTGGGGTATCCTTTGACATTGAAGATGAACTTGGGTCTTTCATCTAAAGTTTTCCCGTACCATCCAGCCATCAAATACACTTTTAATATTGCCAATGATAGTCTCTCTTTTATCGACATTAATAGGGCCTGTAAGTCTCGTACAATTTTGGAACTTCCGGGATCAAAAATTGCACCCGGAAGTTCCATTTTAAACAGAATATATGACGTTTCATACAAAAATTTGAACGTCACAATCCTAAGAAGTCATGTTTTGGCGGGAAGCGTTTTCGAATTGTCTGTTTATCGTGAATTCTTGTGAGTCACATGACGAGACTTACAGACCCTATTGCACCTTAAAAGATGGTTAAATTTCCACTTCAGTGTTTTATTACTTTTGCTTTTGTTTATTTTTCAACTTCGTATTCGTATTGTTGGATTGGCCTTTAGGGACCGACCATTTAACCTGAAAAAGGGGGGTATGGTTTTTTCTGGACAGAACATTTTTTTCACGCGCTTCGCGCAAAAAAAAATATTAATTTTTTTCACGTGTATCAACAAAACATTTTTTTTTCAAAATTAACATTATTTTTTGGCCAGGAAGCCTCCTTCAGAATTTTTTTTCTTCCTTTTGGCAGCCAAAATATTTTTTCACATAAAATCGGCTCCAAAATATTTTTTTTTAGAAAAAAAGACCATAGCCCCCCCTCCCCCCTCCTTCAAGATAAATGGTCAGTCCCTTACATGTGTTATAAAATGCATGTAGAGATATTCTTCGATTGAAAATGTTAAGCCAGTGGAACAAATTTTGTCCGAGAAGGTTCTTACACCATCCAATTATTGTATATTGGGAAATTACTTCATAAAAATAGCAAGTCAGGTGAAACGAATTATGTGGCAATTATTTTTGGACGTCAAAGCTGGTCCAGCTCCCGTATAGATGGGCAAGTGGGGAACCTAGAATTAAAATGTGCTTTATAGGAAATACACCAATCGCCTTTAGCGATTGTAGTCAAGTCCTTGAACGGTCGTTTAAAAAACTGTATTCTTTATGCCCTGATTTGTCACAAATTGCTTGATCCAAATACCTTAATATTAAGCACATTAAACCGCATATATTTACTCTTGGACTTTGAGACCAGTCAGAACTATGCTTAGCTATGCTTGTTTTTTTAAATAAATTGCCCGACAAGATTTTTGCTTCGGTAATTCTTTGCCGATGTGTGATTTAATTTATGACATTTATAGACAACTTGGCCACTATTGGTACTATATAAGTTAATACAAGATCAATTATGAAACATTCAAAAATCCGCCTTTTCCTGAACCTACAGAGCCAATAAAAAACTAAAATATGAAAGACAGTCATTTGATTCAAATCTTACACAATTGTTTGGTAAAATACCATCCAGTGGTTACCAATAATACTATCCAGTGGTTACCAATAATACCATCCAGTGGTTACCAATAATACCATCCAGTGGTTACCAATAACACTACCCTTTAGGTTAATCCTGATTGGTATAATGGACTTCAGGTGGAACCAATTGGAATACCCTACACAGGTTACTCCTCGTTGGTAAAATGGCCTCCAATGGGAACCAAACAGGTAATCCTGGTGGGTAAAATGGCCTCCACTGGGAACCAGTTGGACTACCTTGTACAGGTTAATTCTGTCGGGTAAAATAGCCCCAGTGGGAACCAAATGGAATACCCTATGCAGGCCAATCCTGGTCGGTAAAGAGGCCTCCATTGGGAACCAATTGGACTACCCTTTATAGGTTAAACTGGTAGGTAAAATGACCTTCAGTAGGAACCAATTGGACTTACCTATACACGTTAATCCCGGTTAGTAAAATGGCCTCTACTGGGAACCAATCCTGGTTTTTAAAATGGCCTCCAGTTGGAACCCATTGGACTACTCTATGCAGGTTAATCCTGGTTGGTAAAGTGGCCACCGGTGGGAACCAATAGCATTGTTGTAAATTTGACAATGGTTTTGTTGAGCAATATTGGCTCCAGTGATTTGATGAATGGAAGGCTTTAATATTCTCTTTGTGTCAGTTTATACTATATTACTTTGTAAATAAACTTGCTATGTAATCAGTTTACATGGGTTTAGTAAGTATTTGTAAATATTGAGGGACTCAAAAGATTATTGTGGAAAGTGGTAAAGAAAGCCATTCTATTCTATGTTTTAAAAATTTTTTGAACGCTGTTTTTCGTTTCAAATCATAATGTACTCAAATAAAGAACACAAAATTATAATTTATTACACAGTCATATGACACAAATACTCTGTATATACATAATGAATTTGATCCCCTCAGTGATAGCATACCTTGGCATGCAGGTCTTTCCAGAAGTAATTATACAATTCATTCATAATACACAGCATGTACAGTTGCCACTGCAAACAAGGAAGAATTTTTGTAGGAAGAGCAAGAAAAGTTATCCGTGGATGGCGACCAAACACACTGACTCGCCATTTCTAATCCTTGATCCTGACACTGGCCTATGACGACATTAGATATAATTCTGTATCGTGGAAAACCCATGGCTTTCACTTTATTCTTGATTATGACGGAAAGATCGCAGACGAGATTTTTACATCTTGCTTCATTATATTTCTCATTACAAAGTTCTTTTTCTAGAATGTTCGTGACTGTGTCCTCCACACGTTTTGCTCTGAATAGTTTATCTTCATCCGGTTCTGTTTTATACGTGTTTTCCAGTCGAACTTTGGGTTTAGTTTCTACTCCTACATCACTTAAACGACCTTTTGTCATTCTTCTCATGCTCAAAAGGCCAGTAGCAATACCTTTAAATGTTGATCTTCTTCTTAGCATATTTGTGAGAGATGGTGTTTTGGGTTCGTCATCAACGGAACCTGACATGACTGACTGTCGCCTGACTTTCCACGTCCCAAAAACATTCTGTCCTTCAGAATCAGCTTGTCTATCCGTTGGACAAGGACTTGGTGCATTTATCTATAAATATAATCATGGTACAATTTTTATACTGATAACTATCTTTCTTTCTCTTTTATCCCTTTTGATTATAGAAATAAAACTACCATGATTTTTTATTGATTTTAGCTCATGGCTAGAAAATGACAATTACCAATCAGCTACCTAACAAATCTTTCAAAAACATATGCCTCACTGACCATGTGACGGGTGCTGTTAACAGAATATGACATGCTTACCCTTCCGGAGCACCTGATATCACTCTGTTTTTTTGTGTTGTATTTCTAGTGTTTGTGTGTTTTTGGGTGTGTAGTGTATTTGGTCTTCCGTCTTCTGGTGTTCTTGATTTTGCCTTGTCTTGGGCTTTGATTTATGTAATTTTGTGCTGTGTTCCTTCGGTATTCTACTGCAGTTGTTTTTGAATGCCATCATCAATATCTATACTTAAAATGGTATATTCAAATATATAATTTGGTATTTAGTAATGAATCGCATCAACCTGAAACTGTTAAGTCCACACCTTGACTTTTTCGTACGGTGTCAGATGCAACGGTTTTGACTTTCACGTACAGTGGCGGATCAAACTAAAATATTTTGTTATTATTCAGACCTCGAGGTACTATCTAGATAATTATTTCGCTCCCCAAGATTGTCGTTCCCTTCATATAATACGTCGTTACTAAAACGTGGTCAGCTCGTTCTCACAACAATTATTTTCTTCATATTCATGATATTATGTCGTTCATGCAAGACAGTTATCTCGTGACCTTAGTAACTTGGGGGAGTGTTTTGGATCTTGAGAGAACAACTTTTTCTGTATCTGGAAAGCTATTTAAAAAGAAAATTTTGAAAAATAACAAAATACCGAAGTTACTGTTAATTTATTCTCTGCATATATATGCGCATTTCGACAACTTATGTCTCATCAGTGCAGATTAAACCAAAACATTTGAAAGTCCATTCACTGAAAAAGTGTATAAAAAGCCTCAGATAGAGAACAAATAACCAAAAGAATATAAATAAAAAAAACAGAATTCAGGCAAGGACAGAGCTATGCATGAGGGTCCTTAGTTTTAAACAAAATTTTGTAAAATTTAGATATTGCAAGTTTCAATAAAATCGGTTTTCGGGTCAGCACCTGAGTTCTGACTACTGGGTTGGTGAATACCCTCGAGGACTAACAGTCCACTAGCAGTGGCATCGGCCCAGTGGAACAAAATACCGAAGTTACTGTTATTTATTTTCTGCATATGCGCATTTCAACAACTTATGTCTCATCAGTGCAGATAAAACCAAAACGATGGGGGACACCACAACATTAATTATATGTCTGTTGTTTAAAATAAAATTGTTTTAATTAATGTTACAACTCACCGTTACAGCAACCGACATTTTACATCAATGTTTGGTATATCTGAAAAATAATACAGTTCAGGTAAAATAGGCAAAACAAGAGTTTATCAAAATTCAACATTTGGCTAATTTCTTGTTTTGTTCAAATTAAACTATTTTTCTGGCAATTTTTTAAATATATTGCCCACATCTCCCGATTTTACTTGACAAGTTTTCGTACAATCAACTTGATGAGTACCCTCTGATCGTCTATAAGTTGTTTTGTCTATTGGTCCCTTTGTCGGGCAACGGATGACAGTGATTGTAAGACTACTTTTCCATGTTATGCTTGTTGACGACCCCGCATCCATGACAAAGGATACATGGATATGGTCTTGTTCAACATTTAGCAAGTGAATTCCGCTGAAACCGGTGCTTTAGGCCTTCTTGAACTTACTATGAGGTAAAAGTGTTCGCTCTTCGTTGAACGTCTCATGAAGATTTCAAGATGAAGAACAACGATTAAAGCTTTGTTACTTACTAAACATATTTTATTTGCAACTTATAAATTAGTATACAAAAAGGATTGGACACAAGTTATTACAAGATTAAATGAAGACCTCTCCTATTACAATAAGTAACACAAAATACATTGCATGCAATGCTGACATAGACTACATAAACAAATAATATTTTACAACAAAATTAAAGACTATATTTTTGGTTAATGTAAAAAATTCGAAATAAATTTCAAAATGAAGAAAGAAAAGACCGAAAAAGAAATAGATATAAGGAAAAATTACTGAAACTATTTAAAAAGAAAAACACAATAAAGACCATAAAGACTAAAAAGACTGGAGTGAATGCAAATTAACATTGTTTTCATTATTGATTAAAACATTTAGTACCTTTAATGAAATGGTGTAGACTGGAAAAAATTCTAATTGTTTTCTTAATCTTATCATGTATTTATAGGGATTTTGTCCCATCCATACCACTTTATTTGTTCATTTATACCCGAAAAAAATCTACAGTTTAGGAAAACCTATAAAAAATCTACAGTTCAGGAAAAACAAGAATTTTTTTTTTAAAAAGGTCAAATGTCGGTTATTCTAACTTAATTGTCTACTCTTTTAATTTTTTTATATCTACCTTACCATATCATTAACCGGGTTATCCGGTTATTAAAATGGTGAAAATGTCGGGCGGGCGGTAGGGTACATCATTTGTCCGTAGCAAATCTCCTACAGTATTTGAGACAGGAAGTTTTTATTTTGCAGATCAAATGTACATATATCAAAGGTGTGCATTGTATTTTGATTTTGATTTTTGATCATTTATGTCAAAAATATCAGTTGTTGAACTTAGTCATTTTACGTAAAATTTTTAACAATGGGGTTACCCTTTGTCCGGAGCAAATCTTCTACAGTATTTGAGACAGGAAATTTTTATTTTTCAGATCAATTGTACCTATATCAAAAATGTGCATGGCACTTTGATTTTGATTTTTGATAATTTATGTCAAAAATATCACTTGTTAAACTTAGTCATTTTTACGTCAAATTTTTAACAATAGGGTACCCCCTTTGTCCAGGACAAAATCTCCTACAGTATTTGAGACAGGAAGTTTTTATAATGCAGATCATTTGTACCTGTATCAGAGGTGTGCACAGTACTTTTATTTTCCTTTTTGATTAAAATTGAAGTTGCTGAACTTTAAGAAATAGGCTACTTTGGTGGAAGGTTTAACATTGAAAATTAATGAAAATTATAAGTACATTTTAGATATTTAGTGTCAACCCATGTGTAAGATATACTGTCCATGTAAAAGAAAACCCGGTTTTCTGTCACATTGATAGCTTTCCTCTTGTTTTGATATTTGTAATAGCTTCCTATGTTTTATTTAACGCACAAGAAGAACAACTCTAGACCCTATAAATACCTTGCACTAAAATTTAAGATGGCTTATTTTGTCCATATTTAGAAAAATTTTCAGCGACTGTCATTTTTCTGTGTTAACACTTCATTTTATTTCAATAGTTTGCGTTGCAAAAGAGTCCGATTGAAGTTTGGTTTTATTTCTACCATTAATAAAAAAGGCCTTTATCTGATACACATGCTCTATAAATTTTGTATTACGATATTAAAAGTACTGGTTAAAGCTAGAAGTTGTACAGTATTTCTTCCTTAATGGTAGCAATCCCAGTAATAATTGTCACTGTTATATGCAGGTATCATTTTTCACCAAATGCATACGATAAATACTAGAGCTGTCCACAGAACATGACTAATATCCCCGCATTTCAGTTGTAGTTGTCGAAAGAATTTAGGCCAAGATAGAAATAAAAATCCGCTTCAGACTGCTAGATCACGTGCTGAGAATTTTCTAAAGACAGCATTATATTGGACACCAACGGCGGGTTACCCGAGGTTACCCGAGGAAAGTATCCCAAGAAGAACAGTCACCCTACGGGAACTTTAAGAATTGAGACGCACCTGTAATTGAAGGATTAATCAAAGGTCAGGGACAAAATGAAGGAAATTCTAATGAGGTTGCAATATAAATGCCGTTAAAACCGTATTTACAGTGATTTTAAGAGAATTTGTCGCGCTGTTTCGTGAAAGCTGAGCTGGCAAATTGTTTCTGTACCAAATTTTGGCTGTGTAAATTCAAAAGATCGTTGTTTCCTTCCAACAACATAAAAATATAGTTTCTTAAAGAACTGAAAATCAAACCCATGACCTGAAGATTTTACACAAATACTGGCCTTTCACTGACACTGCCGATGTCTACTGCAATACATCACTCTTTTCCAAACCATTCGGGAAGTTTTGAGTTTGATTTTTCTTCCGTAGTGCGACAATGTTTTACCAACAGACTAGGTTCCTTGAGCTAGCCGGCAGTTTAGCTGCGAGCACTTTTTGACACATCTTTCTAAATTACGTTTTGTCACAATTTTTTCTTTTTGGAGATAGTTGTCGTAGAGTTAGAAGTCTACCCGTATTAGGTTTTATTCGTATGTTTATTATACTATAGGGAAACGGGATAGAGAAAGGGGAGGTTTGGGTAGCCATAATCCGATGTAACCCTACCGCTGGCTTTTACTAGTGCCAATACCAAGTCCGACTATCCCGTGTTCCTATCGTTATTTATGTTTGTCTCTAGTCTGTTATGTGTTTTCTGGTGCGGTTCTAGTGCCGGTAGAGTCCGACTATCCCGAGTTCCTATCGTTATTTATGTTTGTCTATAGTCTGTTATGTGTTTTCTGGTGCGGTTCTAGTGCCGGTAGAGTCCCACTATCCCGAGTCCCTATCGTTATTTATGTTTATCTCTAGTCTGTTATGTGTTTTCTGGTGCGGTTCTAGTGCCGGTAGAGTCCGACTATCCCGTGTTCCGATTGTTATTTATGTTTATCTCTAGTCCTATGTGTTTTCTGGTGCGGTTCTAGTGCCGGTACCAAGTCCGACTATCCCGAGTTCCAATCGTTATTTATGTTTGTCTCTAGTCTGTTATGTATTTTTTGGTGCAGTTCTAGTGCCGGTAGAGTCCGACTATCCCGAGTTCCTATCGTTATTTATGTTTATCTCTAGTCTGTTATGTATTTTTTGATGCGGTTCTAGTGCCGGTAGAGTCCGACTATCCCGGGTTCCTATCGTTATTTATGTTTATCTCTAGTCTGTTATGTGTTTTCTGGTGCGGTTCTAGTGCCGGTAGAGTCCGGCTATCCCGAGTTCCTATCGTTATTTATATTTGTCGCTAGTATGTTATGTGTTTTCTGGTGCGGTTCTAGTGCCGGTAGAGTCCGACTATCCCGGGCTCCTATCGTTATTTATGTTTATCTCTAGTCTGTTATGTGTTTTTTTTGGTGCGGTTCTAGTGCCGGTAGAGTCCGGCTATCCCTGGCTCCTATCGTTATTTATGTTTATCTCTAGTCTGTTATGTGTTTTTGGTGCGGTTCTAGTGCCGGTAGAGTCCGACTATCC
>MJUU01003367.1:223168-244642 GCA_002080025.1 Modiolus philippinarum | reverse complement strand
CTTCATCCAAGGGCATTATGTTTATAATGCTCACCACATATAATAAGCTGGGTAAAGTTTAGGTGAAGGTAATATTTCAATGTGATCACCACTTGTAAGCTGGGTAATGTTTAGGTAAAGGTAATATTTTAATATGTTTACCACTTGTAAACTGGGTAATGTTTAGGTAAAGGTAATATTCCATATGCTCAACACTTGTAAGCTGGGTAATGTTTAGGTAAAGGTAATATTTAAATATGATCACCACTTATAAGCTGGGAAATATTTAGGTAAAGGTAATATTTCAATATGTTCACCACTTGTAAGCTGGGTAAGCTCATGTCGATCAGCGCAGTGAATTAAACTCGTTGCAGAATAAGTTCCGCAACTCGTTTAATCCCATTGCGTTATTCGGCACTCGTGACATTTTTATTGATATTCACGACGGGCAATTATTTTTACTATAAATATGCTCACCACTTGTAAGCTGGGTAATGTTTAGGTAAAGGAAATGGTTCAAATATCGAAAACCGTACCTTAACATTATTCCGAAGGGGAACCGGAACAAAATATTATCCAATGTTACTTAGAATAAGAAATTTGTTTATTTTTTTCTCAACCGGCTTGAAGGACTAAACTATTAACACGCAACCATTTCCTACCTAAACCGTTCGCCATTTATTTTAAAATAATGTGTTGCGTGGTTTCGTGAAAGCTGAGCTGGCAAATTGTTTTTGTATCATATTTTGTTATATATATCAGATATCGTTGTTTCCTTCCAAAAACATAAAAATACAGTTACTTAAAGATCTGAAAAATCAAACCTATGCTAATAACATGTTTTCAGAGGAAGAACAATAAAACAATTTTTAAATACTGTGAAGGTACTATTCTTCTTTGAGTACCAATTTTCTTGGCCTTTGTGGTTACCTTAAACCGAGAAATTTAGAGCCCAACGAAATACTCATTTTTCATCATAGGTAATGGTATGGGCCTTAAATGCGATTTAGAAACACACGAACTAATACTTTTTCGTAATACTACGAAAATTAAGACCTACGAATAAACATCCTTTCGGCAAATTATTGTGGAGTTGTATATGACAACTGTTCTGCGGTTTCAGAGAGGTTGTGAAAACAAAATATTGCATGGTTTGTTGAATTTATATTACGAACATTTCTTTAAAATATGCACATTTATAGAGTATTAAATAAACACTAGCGTATACGTGGAAAATATAAAACTTTTTTGAGCGGTTTTAGATCATTTGCTTTGACATACTATACATATCAATAGTAAATTTTGACCACAATTTTTAAGACTCAAAGAAGATGCATAACTTCTATCAAAACGAATTTTTACTATGTTTGTAAAAACTACAACGAAATTTTGGAAAGAGGAGTCCTGTATGGACTTTCTTTATTTTTCTACGCCGAAACTCACATTTGCTGTGGGAATCTTGAATTTAGTCCAGAGAACCAGTATTTCCTGCCCGGACATCTAGCTTACAGAAAACTTAGCTGACGGGAAACCTATAGAAAATTGCTTTAAAATTGTTGAGTGGCAGGGTATTAAAACTTCAAATAATTGAATAAAACAGTAAGGAAACTTGTATGGATACAAATCTACATCTGTAATTTATTATATGAATCAAAGGGCCGAAAATCTGCATCCTTATAGTTAATTTCATGAAATGCCTGGCTTCATGTAAAGAACTGACTCCCTGTGTCGAGTGTATAATTATATAAGAAATAATTTAAAATCATTGAAAGGTTAAGAATTAACGTCTGACATTTGTAAACATTATAATCCAGATCATCCACCTATTAATCCCATTATAATGTAATATGGATTAATATTGGTGGTTTTTAGTTAAAAATAAATAAAGCGTAAATTATCGTTGCATTAATTTGCACAAACACTATATTGTCGGTTTCAAAATAAGTACTGCCTTATTTTTTGAATTTTTTGTAACTTTTTCGTTTGATTAATTACAAATATATATATATATATACACACCAACAGATCCAGTATTCAAAAACGAGGGTTCCTTGTCTGTCTTATTTTTTACATTTTTGTCATCTTTTAACTAAATTCTACACAAAATTAAATTTTGTTCCAAAAGGAGGTTTCAAACTCCTAGAACACCCCTCTTGAACCGCTAATATATTTTACTAAAACAACTTTTAAAATGCTCTTATGTCGATCATGATGGTCTTAAAATTCATGAAGAACAGTTTACCTTTGTAAATCTTAAATCAGATAAGAACCTTTCAGAGTCCATATATATAGAGAGTCGGGAACAGACATAAAAGACACTGACGAATACGGCATTCGAAAAAGGGGGTTCTAACCACAGACCCCCCCCCCTCTGGATCCGCCAATGATAGCAGTGTTCAATATACGAGCATTCAAAACATGCTGTAACTTGATGAAAAATTATAATGACAATAATAATAATAATACCGTGAACAAAATTTAAATTTAGCGCTATATTTACGTTAAATTTCAGTCAAATCAATGAAATTGAAATAAACGTTTGTTTCTTTATGTTTCCGATTTATAATTCTAGGGGACCGACCATTTAAATTGAAAGGGGGGGGGCTATGGTTTTTTTCCTAAAAAAAATAATCTGGAGCCGATTTTATGTGAAAAATATAATGATGAAAAAAATGATAAAATTTTCTGTCCAGAAAAAAACATACCCCCCCTTTTCAGGTTAAATGGTCGGTCCCTAATTGAAAAGTTTGAATAAATATTATTCCTAGTAATTCGTTTTTCCCTCTTAGTGGAATGTCATATTATTAATAATCGCAGGCATTAGGCGTATGTTTCTCTTTCTCCAAAGATATTTCTCCATCTTTAGGAATAAAAATATAAGCGTTCTTACCGTTCTATTGTAGTTTAATTCAGAAACACATTAATGAGTACTCTATTGACGACTTTAAAGTCATTTAAGTATTAAAAGGTCTGTAAAAAACAGTAATCCAGTACAAATCAACCAATCAATTCATTGTCAACATAGTATAATATTATACAGGTGGAATATTATTATGGCAATACAAAAAGTATAATATTAAGAAAATTGGGGGTTTACAAATAATAACTTTAGAATAAGGTTTTAACAACTGGAACTTACATAATATTTTGAATTACTTCATAGTAAAATTCACATTATCGGATTTAAGATAAATAGTGTGTACAGCATTTTATTGCTGAAAGGGGAGGCTACTTTCTCTTGAATTTATTCCCTTTGCAAATGCGTTATGCTATCCAAAACTGCTTTCACAGGTCATCTTTCATATGATAAAAAAATAGCTGTAAATGCATTTACATACTTTTAAATAAAATATTCCACTACTATCACTTGAATACAATTTGGACAATTTTTCACGGGCAATTTTTGTAGGTTTTTGTTTTCGTGGTATAGCATCAAAGTAACTGCAATTCAGGACAAATATTTGTAGACTCACAACAACAAAATTAGTTTTGGTTCGCGGCTTCGAATAGAACATTTGCAGCCATGTTTGACTGCTAATACGTCAGAAGAATTAAAAGTGTAGTATATGTCAATTTTACCTTACATGATTTTCCTCAACATTTGAGCATATTTTGACAACCGTCTAAAATATGAACAAAATTTATGACTGAAATGGCCGAACTGTTTCAATCATCGTCATATTTATACTGATTAGACAGACGAAGCACTGTCAGTTCTGATTTCATGAAACTGTTTATTTCCAGGAAACAGTGAAATGTATTTTTCTAGATTTTAAAAATTTCTTCATAGATCTTCATACAAGACAACGGCAGTAGAATACCAAAGGAACAAAGCACAAGATTACAAAATCGAAGTGCAAAGACAAGGCGAAAAATGACAACACCGGAAGACAGAGGACATTACACACCACAAAACACTCGATCATCACAAAAACAGCACTCAAAACTAAAGCACGAAAAAAAACAGAGTGATAACAGGTGCTCTGGAACGGTAATACCCCCATCACACTAGGCCACGATCGCACTACGACTAAGAAAAAAATTAGGATCGTGGTGCGATCGGGGTAGGTCGCAGTAAGGTCGTGGTAGGATCGTAGAAAGGTCTTCATGGTTGTGATGATCGTGGAACAATTTTGAGCATGCTCAAAAAAATCTTAGTGCGGTCGTGGTGAAATTTTGTCATAGTGATGTCGCACTAGAGTCGTAGTACGGTCGTGGAAAGGTCGTGTCGAGGTCTTCTTGATCTTGGTAGCATCGTAGTAGGGTCGTGAAATGCCAATTGCGAAGATTTCGCTACGATCACAGTGCGATGCTACTACGATCCCATTACGACCATTCCGATTCTACTACGATCTCATTACGACCACTCCGATTCTACTACGACTATTCCACGTTTCTGCCACGACCACACCACGATTGAACTACGATATAAAAGACCTTAGTACGAGTTCACGCCGACTTTACGATCACACAATAACCGTACCATAAGAAAAATAAATATTAACTTGCAAAATACCAGAGAATATTTAAAGCTATTACAATTCGTATGAGCATTCGACTGTAAAAATGGGATGAGAAACCAAGAGCTTTTGTTGCAGATGTTTCTGATATGCAATATATCACCCTCTTAGACCAAGCAAACATCTTTCATGCTGTGATATTGGACTCTCAGACTGCATCATGATTATTTTCCTGAACTGCTAAGAAAACGAAGAAAATGCAGTACATCATGATCACTCTGCGGGCTATTACTGTAATATTTCGCTGAAGCAACGGCAGTAGAACACCGAAGGAACAAAGGGGTGAAATTCACAAAAATCGAAGTCCAAAGACAGGGCAAAAACGAGAACACAGAAAACAATGACGTTAGACACAAAAACAATGACGCCAGACAGACACAAAGCACAGAACCAGAAACCACAACATTCAGAACAAAGGCACTCACAGTGTGAACTCCAGTGAAACTGAGAGTGACATCAGGTGCTCCGGAAGGGTAAGCATGTCCTGCTCTGTTAACAGCACCGACCTCTCCCCTACCACGCTTTTTTTACAGGTTTTGATGATAGGAGTGGAATGTTGTTGCACTCAGTGAAATTTCAGGAAAACGGACAAATTATATGTTGCATAGTATTTATACCAAACAAAGGCAGTAGAATACCGAAGGAACAAAGAATAAGAATACATAAATCAAAGTCCAGAGACAAGGCAGTAAGAATACTAGAAGACGGAAGACCAAAGATGCTACACAACCACAAAACGCAAACACTACATATACAACAATAAAAACTAAAGCACGAACAGTGTGAACTCTCAAAAGAGTGACATCAGGTGCTCCAAAAGGGTAAGCTTGTCCTGCCCTGCATACAGCACCCGTCACTGTCAGTGAGGCATTTATGGGGTTAGAAGATCTGTTTGGTTGCTGATCGGTTAATGTCATTCTCAAACCCGGAGATAAACCCAATAAAAATTGGCCAAGATTGTGGTAACATCGTCGTAGAATAGTAGTAAGAACTTGTTAGGTCGTATTAGAATCGTGGTTTCGTCGTTACGGGAGCGTAGTAAGGTCGTGATGGAGTCGGGATAATCTTGGCAAGTCGCAGTAATGACTTGATGGTCGTAGTGAAGTCGTGGCTTAGTCGAAATGAGATCGTAGTTGGTTCGTAGCATGATCGTGGTATGCTCTTAGTATGGTCGTGCTAACATCTTGGAAATGTTTAAATTTTGCCGAATGTACCACGACTTCTCCACGACCTTTAATTATTGCAGGTCGTAGTGAGGTCTTCATGGTCGTGGCGTAGTGTGACACAGGCATAACCTTGTCCTGCTCTGTATACAGCACCCGTCACACTGTCAGTGCGTCAGTCCGCGGTAAAGGCAAAATCGGTAATGTTATTACGTTAAACATATTTTATTGTATCAAATTATATACAATTGGATTGGACACAAGTTATGTCAACTTACAAAGGTCCTCTCCATAAAATTAAATATACAAAATTACACATGCGTCAGCAAATACAAATTGTAAGAAATTAATATAACAAACAGCAGAAAATAATCACATGGTATATCAGTACACAGACACATATGTGTATAAATCGTTTACAAAAAAATAAATAGATAAACGAAAAGAGAAGAAGAGAAAAGAAAGATGGTAGAAAGTTAAAAATATTTTAAAAAAGATGAGATGTGATCAGGAAATAGTTTGTTTTATATAGCGCTAAAATGATTTGAAAATACAAAAAAAAAAATACCGAAGTTGCATAAAAAACAGTAAATTTCCTTATGCTGTACACATGTTTCAAGGAGTAACCTCTCATCAGCAGCATTAAAATCAAATGATATGGAAAGCCATAATCCAAAAGTTGTCCAAAAAGATTTTTTTCATTTTGTTTGATTGTTTAATAGCGAAACCCTAAAAAGTATGGTTTCAATTTTTAACTCATTTATGAAACTAAGAGAGGATTTCATTTCATTTCTTGCCTCAGCATATAAACTATACTCTCAAATATAATGAATAGCGTCTTCTACGGGCCATCCGCATATGCAACCAGATCATTTGATAAATTAATACGGAAAAGAACAACCGATTTAGATTCTAATTCTGTATGGATTATGTTTAATTTTCTGCAACCAACTGAAAAATAAACAAATTAAAAATGGTAAGGAAGGCCACAATTAAAAGGTAAAATTAAACAAAAATATACAAACTAAAAAACAGCTAAAATATCCAAAACGGGTGAAAAGGAAAGTGTGCCCAACGTTTCGGCCAGTACGGCCTTCTTCTAAGGGCAACCGGGACAGAAAAATGGAAAAGGGCGTAGAGGATACAACTAACGTGTAACGGAAATCACCTGTGAAAATCATGCTTAATCTTGAACTTAATCCAAAAAGAAAACAAAACATTTGTATACTGTACTGTGCAATAGTGTAATTTCAAAAAAAAATAATAATAAATAAATAAATAAATAAATAAAATAATAAAATGGACTGTTTTTTAACATTCATGCCAAAGGGTCGAACAGTCCCTATAAAATGGATAATTTTTTGTTCAAGGAACTGACGTTGTTTCTCAACCGTACTAGTTTGTAAAAGGACAGTTACATGCATGTCACGTATGCTGTGGTTGGGTCGCCGAAAGCGTTCACCTACGGGGAAATCTTTTCCATTGGTGACGCTCTGTTTATGTTCGACAAAGCGATCACCCAATCTGCGACAAGTCTCGCCCACATAGATCATCTGGCATAGTTTGCAACCAACAGCATACACAACGTTTTCAGTAGTGCAGGTGAAACCATTTTTTAGTTTGAAAACGTTAGCCGGTCCTACTACTTCTTCTGTTTCCTAAGTAAAATTACAAGTCAGACAGCGAGATCGCTTACATTTTCTAGTGCCCTTGAAATCACAGGAAATCCTGGAAAACTGCTGACATGTGTTCGTCCTTGAGAACTATGAATTTAAAGTTACGGATCAAAATGTTTTGATGGCTTCGTTGTGAGGGAGGTATGTCAGAACCAACGGCACACGGTCGTCGGTATTTCTCACTCTCTTCTCCATAGCCTCAGATCTGGTCACTCGGGAAACTGAAATCATAGCTCGATCCAAAAGTTGGCTTTGGTAGTCTCTCTTAACAAAAAAGGATTTCATTCTGTTACATATTGAATCTTGAAGTCCTGCTCATCGCAACAAATCCGACGAAGTCGTAAGAATTGTGACTTTGAAATTGCATCTTTGCATGACTTAGGATGACAAGACTCATAATTTAAGTAACAGTGGGCGTCTGTCGGTTTGTAAAACACTGAGGCTGAAATTTGCCCATCCTTTATGGAACATTTAATGTCGAGAAAAGAGAGACTATCTTTGGCAATATTAAAAGTGTATTTGATGGCTGGATGGTAAGAGGAAACATAGTCAATGAAAGACTTAAGTTCATTTTCACTGTCTGAGGACACCCCAAAGACATCATCAATGTATCTTTGGTAAAGTTCTGGGACGGGTCCTATATATTCGGAAAACATTTTTCCTCAAGGTAGCCGGCAAATAAACAGGCAAAGCTTGGACCTATTTTGGTTCCCATCGCAACGCCACCAGACTGATTGTAAAAATCCCCATCAAATTGAAAGGTATTGAGAGTCGGGACTAACTCAGCAAGCCTAAGGATGATGTCTGTTTTTACATAAGGATTAGGTCTTCTGTCTAAAAAGTGTCTTAAAGCTACCATAGCTTCATTGTTAGGGATGCTAGTGTAGAGGGCAGTGACATCCATATTAAATAGTCTGAATTCAGCATTTTCCATTATTCTTGCGAAGTGTAGGATAACTGTTCACAGACGGACAATGATAGACTAGAAAAATTCTCCAGTTGGAAGCCGCCAGGATAGTTACCGGATTAACTGTCTACGACGCTAGCAGTTCTAGACTCTCTGTACAGAGAAACAGGTTGGGAAAAATTAACTGTCATGCGAAAACGCCGAAAACTGTGTCTGATGTTTTATATGTATCAAGGATATGCCCCATCTTACCTATGTAATTTACTTCCCCTCTGGTACGTGACGTTTCTAATTATCCAGTTCGCAATCAAGACAACTATACTATTCCAAGAAGTCGACTATCAGGACACCAGTCTTCTTTTATACCATCTACAATTAGTCATTGGAATAATAAAGACATGGAAACAAGAAATTGTCGAACTGTTTTATCTTTTAAAAATACACTGTTCCCAAACATTATTTAGAAGGTGACAGAGGGTTGATGCCACACATTTTTTTTACTTAAATGCTCGAATTATGTCATCAGAGAACAGTTCGTTTTAATTTTTAGATGGTCCAAATTTCAAAAAAGTCACATGGACACTTCTTTTTGGAGACGACATTAAAAAAAATGATATCGAAAATAGTTTCTTGGCCAGAGCAGTACAAACATTTATTGGTAGTAGCAGGCGATTCACAGAGGAAACCTAATTATATCACACTTTTTTTTTCTTTTTCTTCTTTCTTCATTGTCAGAACTTTGCTCTCAAGATATTGCAGAGAACTTAATAAGTTGTAAAACTTATGTCCAATCCTATTGTACATATTTGACAATAAAATAAGATTAAAGTAATCAATTTTGATATAAAATTTCATTTAATCCCTTGAATGATTGAACTTTATTCTTATGTACTACCTATACATAGTTATAGGGAACAATTTACAACTTGTATGTGTGAAAATAACATAGTTGAGCTAGAACTGACATTCACATTAACATTTTTAGAAACTTACATAGTTTTCCAAAACTTGAAGAATAATATTGTTCTCTGATGAAAAAGTTTATAAAGTGTAATTGTATTTGGATTACTGCTACAATATTCAGGAAGAAACTTTTTCTTCCTTTTTTTTTAAATATTTACCACTGATTACATAATGGAATTCGTCACCGATGTCGTTTGAATCGCATAAATGGCAGAGTCTCTCACTACGTGGAAGGTCCTGCCATTTACCCGCTTCAATATACAATCGATGACTACATCTATATCTACTATAGATAATAAAATACAGAAACTTCTGTGAATTAAGTTTCTGAATATGTGCATTTCGACAACTTATGTCTCTTCAGTGCAGATAAAATCAAAACATTTGGAAGTCCATACACCGAAATACATGTAAAAACTAATAGAGAACAAGTAACCAATAAGATCTAAATAGAAAAGCTAAAATCAGCTAAGGACACAGCTATTAGAGATGAGAAAACCCACTTCAAGCATATGAAATAGATTTTGAAAATCCCTCTTGATAATAGAATCTTATTCAGTCGTTGGCACAATAAAAAGCAATTCGTCCTTGCTATTAGTCTAATATTAATTATAGTTGTTTTATAACACGAACAAAATACATGTTCTTTACTTACCTAAAGCTGATATATACATCGTATATCATAAAAATTTAATTGAAATGAAATTTTAATTTGAATTTAAATTACATATGATATAAGTTGCTTTAGTTGCAAGAGTGTAATTTGACCTGTTTCCAAATTTTGATAATAAAATTAATAAAATGCACTAAACATCTCATTAGTGTACACAAATCAACATAAAATTAAATGCCAACAAGTCAGTGCATTTTGAATTGTTCAATAAGACATTATAAGAACTGCATGATATTAATATTAAATAGACAAATTTCCTATAGTCGTGTTCCAAGTATGAAACCCTAAACTTGTGAATAATATAAACATCTTCACAATATATAGATAATGTTACTTCCCGGTGTAACTTAAACACGCAGAGACACAACTGTTATGTTTAATTATCAAATGTAGCTGAAATAGATATAAAACAACTTACAGGTACTAAAGGTACATTGAATTCATGAATTCTGTGGACATGTCTTGGTTTTATGTTCAGTGAAATATAGGCAAAAGCTTCATTCATGACGGGCTAGCTATTCAGTCGTAATCACTTGCAACGATCGAGTTCTTTGAAGACTACCAAAGGGGGTCGTTGATGTGTTTAGACTGAAAAGTTTCTAACTAGTGTTGCAAAAGATGTTTGGCATCGATGTGAAAAATGACATAAATGGGCATTTCCATCAATTATAGCGGAATAACGCGGAGTTGGGTCCTCGGCATTGGCGGATCTAGTGGGGTTCCGGAGTTAAAACCCATGGGAATCAATAACGATTGCGAATGATCTAGTCAGTGGTATCCTATAGTCATATAATATTTGTTCTGTAAGATCACATTTTCGCCAGCAAATAAAGGGATATGGAGTAAATGTACATGGGACAAAATCCCTATAAATACATGGTAAGATTAATCAAATGGAACAACGCTTTCATTGCTGTTCTTCATCTTGAAGTCACCAGGCCTTAAACAAAGGCAAACACTCTTACCTCATAGTTAGTTCAAGACGGTCTCTAGCACCGGTTTGGGGGAATTCACTTGCTAAATGTTGAACAACGCTACATCCATCCACTGTTTTACATCATTTTTGTCATGGATGCGGGGTCGTCAACAAGCACAACATATCGGGAAAAGTTATCTTACAAACACTGTCATCCTTTGCCTGACAAAGAGACCAATAGACAATACAACATATAAACGATCACAGGGCACTCATCGAGCTGATTGTAAGAAAACTAAAATCGGGAGATGTGGATAATATATTATATACAGATGGCCAGAAGATCAGAAAAATAGTTTAATTTTTACAAAATAAGAAATCCAAATTAGAAATTCTCACATGAAAAATACACCATAACTGACAAAATAAACAGAGCATACACCTCAAGCGCGAGGAATCTTTTTACGGACACCCCATTGCACGAGAGACAAACTCCACGGTTGAACAAATAAAGGGATATATGGAGTAAATGTACATGGGAGAAAATCCCTGTAAGTACATAAACTTTTCTTAACTTTGTCAAAAATAAAATTATTCTATTGACCAAATTTTATATCTATAAGACAAAACTAAATGAAGAGAGGGTCAGTATTATATCTCTGAAAACTATTTGAAAGAGAATCTTCAAATCGAAAGATACATTAGTAGTATATGGGGACCGTTCAATTATGATTTGTCGAGGTGCCTGTCGAGGTGCTATTGTAGTAATACTATAATTCATCTCGTATTTGTCGAGGTGCTGTCGAGGTGCAGTCGAGGTGCTATGTGTTGACCTTTGTTTTGTTTAAGTGTATTTCTTCCGCCAATACATTTCATTTTTTTCTATTATCTTACTTTTGATATGGCTTTATTGTGTAATATATTTGGTATTTTCGAACTTATTGATCTGATCTAGTGCAGTATCGATAATCACTTTATTTCCCTTACCCTAACCCGTTTGTATTGTAAACTATACTTTTACTTTGTCTGGTGATTTGATTGGAGTTTTTATCTGAAGTCTCTCTTTATATATTGCAGTTCTAGTGTCACTTTAGCTCGAGTTTGTAATTTTGTGGTATAGGAAGACTCTTTTTCTTTGTGAAAAGAAGAGTGTGTCTTTCAAAGTGATAACAAGTTATTAAATAGGATCACAAATTCTAAGTTCTTGAAGGTCACTCTGCGTTGATCCAGGCTTGTGACTGGCTACCCAATAGGATAGGCCGCATTACCCTCCCCCGTCCCATTTGTTTTTAAGCTATAGGTAGTGCTCTAATTTTGTTGACGTAGAATGTTACATTAGTAAGCATATGTATAGTCCATTTCGTGTTCGGTCTCTGTTGTCTTATGTATTCCAAAAGATCTTGTCGGTCTACTTCATCGATGAGCTCATGTACATCATTTGTATCCTTAATAAGCATCGGCGCGTTAAAGTATCTGCTGTTATTCTGGCTGGAGTGGAAATATCGTAGTTCATCTGTCTCTATATTTCGCAATATAAATCCAAAGGACATGTTCATCTTGTAGGCTGAAGTCTGTTGCTCAAAGATCTGCCATATTTTATCTGGAATATTGGGCAGAGAGCTGTCGTCCAAAATGAAGTTGAATCGATCCTGTATGACGTTTCCAGTATGTTGTTCTGTTCGAATACTGGACCAGTTTTCTAGGTACAACTGTCGGGTTTCAACATCTTCTGGCAAGACTTTTGGTTTGGTTGGATTCTGGTTGCTTGATGTGGTATCATTCTGGTTGGTTGATGCTCTGGTTGCATTCTGGTTGGTTGGAATTTCCTTACTGTAATCTGGTTTATTTGTAGTAGGTTCATCACCATTTCCAGATTGCGATGTGTTAGATCTGTTCATTATCATCATTAGCCTCGTAGGTTTGGCTCCTGGTCTTTCGTGTATAGCACGATGACGTTTCAGGCTGGATTGATCGTTGAAAAACTGGCCACAAGCGTCACAATTTAATGTGTAATCATATGAAGCTTCATGTCTGTTTTTATTGTCAACTCTACAAAAGTTTTTCCCGCACACAGCACAGCTGTATTCTTGCTTTTCTTCTGAGTGTCTTCTTGTAAACTCCGTTTTTCCGTAAACGTCTTAGGACATTTATTACAAGCGAACATTGTTGACTTCTTCTTCGAAGCTATTGCCTGTAGAGAGTTCGGTCGAGGAACTGACACACTGACTGTCGAGTGCGAGTTAATATAGTTAAATTTATTTGTATCGATGGCTGTGATTGGTCGGTTATATTTGTAACGGGCTCACTGATTGGCCAATTTTCCTGCAATTTGATTGGTTGGTTTTATCACGAAGTTGGCATCTGATTGGTGAATTCCCTGCAATTTGATTGGTACGTTCATTGAAAGTCGGTTTAAAGCTGCAAATGAGCTAATTAACCACGAATAGACGTTTGTTTTTTATCCCAAATTTTTCAATCTTTAATTGTTCTTTGTCCAATACTTCAATCTTTTCTATGTATTTTCTGTACTATTGTTTAATATATAACCTTTACCGAACTTCAACACTAGTATTAATTTCCATTTGTCACACCTATTTTGGTTTCGCATTCCCATCTTAGTTATCTCCCTTTGTTTTCTGTATTTTTATATGTGCTTTTCTTTCAATTAGGCAATAAATAATACACTAATTGACATATTTTATTTTCCCCGTCATGAAGCAGTCAAGGGTTAGGGAATGGGGACTGGGACTAAAAAAAAAGATAAATAAATAAATAAAAAATAAAAAATAAATAAAAATGAATGAAAATGTGTTTCTTAATAGTCTTTTCTTCCCACCACCACCACCACTAAAACCACACAATCATCACCACCACCACCACCACACACACCGCTGAATTCCCGAGATGGGCACGCGAGCAGCACGAGCAGCGAAATGAGAACACGAGCAGTGAAAACGAGCAGCGTTAGCTTACCTTTGAACGGTTAATTTATAGCTTTTCCCACCACAAGAAACAAGGCACTTGTCACCACCACCACTTACCGCTTAATTCCCGAGATGAGCATGCGAGTAGCACGAGCAGCGAAATGAGCACACGAGCAGTGAAAACGAGCAGCGAAATGAACACGTTGACATACCCTTAAACAGCGAATTTGTCGCTTTTCCCGACGCATAACGACTGTAGCAGCAGCAGCAGCAGCAATATCCCACACCACCCAGCAGCAGCAGCAGCAGCAATATTACCGAGATGAGCACGCGAGCAGCACGAGCAGCGAAATGAGCACATGATCAGTGAAACGAGCACGCGAGCAGCGACATTCCCAATCTGACCGTATTTAAAGCTTTGTTCTGTAAAATTTTGTCATTCGTACTTCGAATCCAGAGAGAGGAAGACGTCTATAATGTATCACTGCGACCTTTGTGAATATACGACAAATCGTCACTTCAATCTTGCTCGCTACAAGAATCAGAAACACGACATGGAAGATACTTCGCCAACTGAATCGGATACAGAGTCCAACGTATCAGAAGAAAGCAATAACTCTGACGAATCTGTATATAGCAACGAGGAAAGTAACGACTCTAATACGTCAGAGGAGCCCGCGGACGAAAGCACTGACGATGAAGATGACCAAGAGTCTCCATGGAAGCTGATAGTGAATCAAACATTTGACAAACTCGAACCAGAATACAACAAGAAAGTGGAAGAGTTGATTGAAGAAGGACACGACTCCGAAAAGGCTCGTTTAGCCGCATATGAAGACATGAATAAACTTTTTAGAGATCATATGAGAAATCAATACCTGGAACGGTGTTCTGGATGCAGGATTTCAACAAAGATCCAATTCACAAAAAGATCAGAGATACAGCCAAACGTTTAAGAGATGAAGAAGACTACGAAACCAGGGAATCTTGGCAATATGCAGTGAAGAAAAGAAAATATCTGTTAGATGACGTATTGGACGGATTNTGGGGTAATGCGGCCTATCCTTTAAGGTAGCCAGTCACAGCCTGGAGAAACGCAGAGTGCCCCTTTGAAATATGTACTTAATGACCCCCCTGTCAAAATTTTGGACCCCTTTTTCACCCATACAACTTCCTGTGTACCTTTTCTTGTTGCAAGTCGGAGCATAACTTTGAGAAATAATTATTATCAGAATCTTTTAGTTTATCCCCTTTAAAACATCCCCAAATTTCACTGCCATATAATAATACTGGTTTAACAGTGTGGTCAAAGACATGAATTAATGTTCTTAACCTAGGTTTTTATTGTTAAAACGTTTAATCATCTTAAAATAAGCAGTTCTATTTTTGCATCGGTAAATTTACCAGCAATACTAAATTTCAGGCCTAGATAGGTATAATTTCTGACATTCTCAATAATATTTTGTTTATAACTGAATTTGTCATTTTTTATCCTTCCTGAATTGTTGAAAACAATAGCTTTACTCTTATTAATATTGATTTTCAAACCCCAAGTATTGCAATAGACAGATAATTTATCTAAACAATTTTGCAATCCAGATGATGACTCAGAGAGTAAAATAACATCATCTGCATATAAAAGGCAATTTAAATTGGTTGAATTTAATTCAACAGGGCAACATCCTTCCGTAAATATTTTAGGAAGATCATTTATAAATAAATTAAATAAACTAGGGCTCAGGTTATCACCTTGACGAACTCCAACTGAAGGATGAAAAGAATCTGTCACTTTATCATCAAATGTCAGTGTGACAATACATATTTTTGATTATATCATAAAATTTATTACTTATTCCACATTTTTTTAGTTTATAAAACAATCCAGTATGCCAAACTGTGTCAAAAGCCCATTTAAAGTCTATAAAACATGTATATAAGTGTTTTGACCCAGTCCGTGCATACTTGTCTATCAAGGTTTTTAAAACAAACATATGGTGACTAGTTCTCTTCTTTTTACAAAAACCAATTTGTTCTTTTCAAATTATATCTCTACTAATAAGAAACTTTTCCAAACGAGAATTCATGACTTTTGTAAACAGTTTTCCAATATTACTTCCGATAGTTATATTCTATCTTCTAAAAGTTTATCGAATATCTTCCTGACCTATATAAGACCCCTGCTTGAGTATGCGTGTGAAGTATGGGATGGGTGTTTCGAGAGGGAAATTGATCAGTTGGAAAAAGTTCAGTTGGAAGCAGCAAGAATTGTTACAGGACTTACAAAATTTGCAAGTAGGGAAGCTCTTTATTTTGAAACTGGATGGAATACATTAGTTGAAAGACGTAAAAATAAAAAGCTATGTACTTTTTATAAAATGCACAATAAATTATGCCCTGAATACCTGTCCGACCTTTTACCCCCTCAAATTTCAGAAACAAATGAGTATAACTTGCGAAACCGTAATAATTATTCCCAAGTGAGAACCAGATTGCAATTATCAAAAAAATCATTTATTCCTTCTACAATTTCTTCTTGAAACAATTTAGATATTTCTATTCGAAATCTACGCACTCTTACTGCATTCAAAACCAAACTAAAAACGCAAGGTTTCAAACCACCAGAGTACTATAGAATAGAGTCCAGAAAACTTAGTATACTACATACTAGGTTGCGTCACCAATGTAGTCCTCTTAAAGCTGATTTACTCAGAGTTAATAGCATGTACTTGTGGGGCACCATATGAGGATGCAATTCACTATTTTCTTGAGTGTCCCTTGTATCAAAACCAGAGAGAATTACTTTTTTCCCATTTTAGAAATATCGACCTAAATATCGAAACATTACTATTTGGTAACGATGGAATGAATACACGTGTCAATTGTAAAATTTTTGAAAAGGTTCGAATTTTTATAAACCAAACAAAAAGATTCCAAACTGATCAATAGAGTCTACATTCTCATGTACATTTTCATTTTGTTTTACGTTTATTATCATTTTTTTTTCATATTTTCGTTAATTTCATATTTATTTGTACTTTCTGTTTTCTTACATCAGACTTTCATGCTGTTTTTTTACTTGCAGTACTGTTTGTTATATTTATGTAATGCATTAGGAGAGGACAGTTACTAAGTTGGGAAAACTTGTAGTCCTATCCTTTTGCTTTTTATGCAATAAAATAGTATTAAAGTTAAAAGTTATCCCTCTATAATTGATTGGGTCTTCTCTACTACCATTTTTAAAAATTGGTACAATAAAACCTTTAGACCAGAGTCTCGGAAATTTTCCATTTGTAAGCACTAAATTGAATAATTTATGGATACTGCTCAATAAATAACATTGACCATATTTCAACATTTCATTTAATACACAATCAAAGCTGCTTGATTTATTATTCTTTAGTAACCGAATGGCATCTGAAATTTCTTTTTCTGTTATTTTATTGTCAAGTTCATTAAAAATTACTCCCTTTTCTAAATTTTCTAATTCAGATTCAAGTGTAGGGTTTAATGGGTCAGGTGCTTGACTTTAGGTTTTTAAAATATTCAAACCATTCTTTATAGGGACCTCAGAGTTGTTACTACTCTTTTCACAACCTCCTAATGTTTTCAATAAAGCCCAATATTTTTGTGGATCGTTATCTTTCAATTCGTCCAGTTGAGTTATCAAGTGGTTTCTATATTCTCTGCTTTTAAATTTTCTTGTTTTTCTATATAATTTTAAATGACTAAAATAAGAACCCCGTTCTAAAGGATCTCTGTTATACTTCGAAATAACCGTTCTTTCTCAATTAGTTGTTTCTTTAACTTATTTAAGGAAATGTCAAACCATTTAGGTTTTCTTTTAGTTTTTAAAGATCTCTTCTTAACTTGTTTTTCTTTAAACTTGAGTTTGCAGCTTTTAATAAAATATTACTAAAGTCGTCTGCTATTTTATCAATATCAGAGTCAGTCTTGTTATTTTCAAACTGTTTGATATCTTCTTGGATAGAAGGACTAATTAATGCATTTTGAAACAATGTAATAGAAGATTCATCCCATTTATATTTAACAGGTCCATCATGAATAGAGGCTTCTTCGTTTAGAACTTGATATCCTATATTTAACATTAGAGAAATTTGACAATGATCAGATAAATTACTATGGAAAGGATGAACTTTGAAAAATTTAACTTTTTTAAGTAATTGTTCTGAAACTATCATATAGACAACAATGCTGCTTCCTCTAGAAGTATGACAAGTAAATTCTCCGGTCAAATCCCTTAATGTTCTACCATTTAAAATTCTGAGGCCTGACTCAATACAAATATCATTTAATTCTTTACCCCTTGCTGTGGTGATCAAATCTTGCGAATATCTAAATCAGGTGAATATCCCTCAAAAAGAGGAATTTCATCATTTAAAGTTTCATTTACAATAAAATCTTGTTCTAATGAACTACGTCTGGCATTTAAATAGCCGACCATGATTATTTCCCCATTCTTGGAATAAGAAGTTATATTCCTTTCAACCAGACTAAAAGATTGGGAATAATTTGTACAGGATGGGGGATTATACATAAAACAAATAAATATATCATCACTTAAAGAGAAAAAAGTTTTGCTAAGGCTAATCCAAATATAATCATTATTATCGTGTTCTAAAAACTTGATGCCAGGTCTTAATTCTTCGGCTTTACAAAGATACTTAACCCACCAGCTCTTTTGTTTGTATTTTTTATTTTTGGTCTTACTAAATGTACAGATTTGAAGCCTGGTATTGACAAACAATCTTCTAAAGCACAGTGTGTTTCCATTAAACATATGATGTCTTTGTTTAAGACTTCTCTGAGAAAATCGGGATCTTGAAATTTATTATTTATTATGTATTAAAACTAAAGAACTGAAGTCTGTTTCACTTCCTTTAGATAATGGAAATGCTCTTCTACTGACTTTAATATTGCATATTTCGGCACTGAATTTTTCATGGTTGTGTAAAAATATTGTACACTTCTGAAACCACTTTTGATTTGATGATTTCCAATACATATGGAAAGAAAACATACTTTTTAAAATTGCTCCATGCTTTTAAAGGGATAATATTTTCGGCGCACCATTATCGAGAAGACTGGACCATTCTGAAATAGTTATTGGCAGGTATTACCCGAAGTCAGATGATAAACAAGTCTCACTTTGGCTTTAACCATGTGTTTGGACCCCCCCTTTTTTAATTAAAGAAAAAACATACCCGGAAATGAAATAATTCAACAAAATACCCAAACATGTACTTGAAATATGCATGCATTAATTGCAAAAGGAATATTTGGAAGAAATTGTTAATGTGCTGCTAATTTCTATTTGGTGTTTACAAACAAAGTGTCCGTGGATTACAATTGTTAACCCCGAACGAGTACACCTTGCTATAATAGGTAGGTCATCTCGGGTCATCTATTTTATCAAGTTACTTGGTCACCCTTAAAATAGGACAATCCACCACTTAGAAAACCTGTTTGAAAAAAATTATGAAAATGCACATGACTACAGACTTTTGTGCATGTCGTAAACGGCGAATTCAACATTTTTTAGTTATGTATGGTCATTCTTGATTTACATACCAAATATGATAAAGATTGGTGAAATAATAGAGCTAAAATCGCGAGATTTCCATTATCTAAGGGAAGTGGGACAGACTTTATACTAAAATATAAAGCACTCAATAGCACCAAAAACAACACAAAAAGCCAAAGAAAAACATGAAACCTTGTAGTAAGGGTTAGTCATACTATTTTAAATCAGTTTACTTGCAGAGATTACATGAACAAGGCATGTACCAGCAGACACGGAAAGGTATCTTGTCGTTACCGTCTTAAAACTATTTTATGCTACTTCCGTTTTCCCTGGATTTTTAATTGTGAACCCCTAAGCACTTCCTTTTCTCAACCATGGGTTTCTCGGAGAAGGTGCTTACTTGCTCGTTCAAATAGTTTTAAATATATTGTGTACTTTAAATCTTAGAAAACATCAGAATAAAACAGTTTGATAAAGATTCGATAAAATGTCACATCACATTATACCTTTTGAATTCTAATATTCCATTTTTTCCGTAAAACAACAAATCGTCCCACGTGCACACGTTAGCAGGACATTTCGGCCATGGTGTAAATTTGGTCTTGGGCGTTTCGGTCACTGTTCTTTTAGGCCATCTTCTAATTAAAATTATACATCTCATATGTGTGAGATTAGTTATTTAAATATGCAATTTGCTGAAATTTGAGTTTGATGAACATAAAAACGCTGTTCTGCATCAGTCGGTAGCAGGACGTTTCGGCCATAGTGTAACCTCGGACTTGGACGTTTCGGTCATAGTCCTGATGGGCTATCTGTGATTTCAATGAAGACATCTTACTTATTTATTATGCAATTTCCTGTTATTTTTATAAACAAAATGTTGTTGAAACATTTTAAAATGCATTGACGATGTTTTTTATTATGATGAAAACAAAATAATATATGCGTTTTATGTTTTGATTACATTTTGTTTGCTTGATTCCAGATGAATTCTTTGATCCTTTAAATTGGGCACTTAAGTACACACCTTTAGTATACCTAACTCCAAGCTAAGACAAACTTCTGCACCTTCAATTTAATCCTTATTAATTGCAAAAATACCAGATAGTCAAGCTCTTTTCTCGTGAAGTGTGTCACGAGTAAATGTTGCTTTTGAATGGCTACCTAGTCATGTTGGAATCCATCTATAGGAGCGAATAATGCCGAGATCCGTTCATACAAGTAATGACTAACATTTTTTTAAATATCATTTACCGAGGTTTCACACAGTTATTCAACACTTTCAGCTCATATGGCCGAAATTTCATATGGCCGAAGTGTTTTAGGGCCGAAAACGTCTCGAAATCCATCAGTTGTGCTAGATTTCCTTTTGGAAGACGCGTTGCAAACAATTGCTTTTTATTTCTTCGTTCGTTAAATTGAAAGTCCGCAAATTTTTACTTTTTACCTTATTCGATTCATTTTATATCGAAAATGCTTCATGCAAAATTACAGAGTTGTACCCTTTTTATTAAGGGAGATATTTGTAGTTAAAAGTTGACCGTAGTACATGGATCGGAAGTGACGAAATATTGATATAGATTATTATCATTAGTATCACTAACAATTACGGAGAAGACACAATTCAGAGAAAGGATGCTGGGTAATCATGGGTTTGGCCAAGAACCGGATAATTTTTCAAATTGAATTTACCAATAGATATTCAAATCAGTGATATGATCGTGAGCATGGCATACAAGTTAAATATCGTGAAAGATATGATAAATATATCCCATATTTAGAAAATTCTACATTATTTTTCATTTTTTGTCGAAATTCAAGTTCAACAAGTTTTGTCTCTCGTTATCGAAATTACAAAAAATACTAGCCTCCTGTTCAAAGCTAACTAAACGGATATATATTCTCTTATATCACGTAATTTGACGATTTTGTTAAAAAGTATCTATATGCAGCAACAACCATGCCAATTTTTCTGTTGATTTTTTTTTATATGATAATCCATATGAAGGTGCAGTATACAGTGCACATCAACGTGCTGCAGTAGAAAGCAAAAATAATTACTATGACCTTCTTGTTAATGCATTACATACAGTGTACACGATGAAACTGTAGCCTTGGATACAGGTGATAAACTGTTCAATTATGCAAGACTCAGGTACAGGTAAATTTTGTTAATTGGTACAATCAACACAGCTGTCACTTGTTTTACAG
>MJUU01003367.1:197278-212521 GCA_002080025.1 Modiolus philippinarum | reverse complement strand
AGCGGGAACATAGTTTTAACATTGGACCCTATGGAATATACATTCAAAGATCTTCTTCTCAGAAACTACTAGTCCAATTAGAACCGATCTAAGCCATAATGGTCCTTAGGTGGTCCCATCAAAAAAATGTATCTGGTAGGTCCGTACCTCATCCTAGATGGCCACCATCTGGAACATGGTTTTTACATTGGCCCTATTGATTTGAAGGGGAACCTCTGCCCAAATTTTTGAATTTTTATTTGAAAAGTGGTCTGCATGTTTTAATTTCAGCACTATGTATTACTTTAATTATAAGGGGAACCCCTGCCCAAATTTTTTTTTGAATGGTGTTCTGTTTTGGGTCGTAATGGATGGTGGATCTTCGGTTGCCATGGAAACCAAACAAGAATACTGTAATTTTAGAAAAAAAAAAGTATTCTGCTAAATTTTATTTTTCATTTTTCCTATTGGAAATGCCTTTTATCTATGTCAGCCATGGTCCAGGTGAGCGATACAGGCTCTTGAGAGCCTCTTGTTATACAAGTCTTAGTATGTTTACCAGTCAGGGATCCCACTGCATGAAGTAAAAACTTTTTACCAGCTTATATAAATTATTTTTACTTAGAGAAGTAAATAAAATCAGCATTAAATTTATTTACTTGTACAAGTAAAGTTAGATAAGATACAGAGGTTTTCTCCATTCAGTGTTTCAATATATAAATTTTCATAAGATAATCAATNGGGAACATAGTTTTAACATTGGACCCTATGGAATATACATTCAAAGATCTTCTTCTCAGAAACTACTAGTCCAATTAGAACCGATCTAAGCCATAATGGTCCTTAGGTGGTCCCATCAAAAAAATGTATCTGGTAGGTCCGTACCTCATCCTAGATGGCCACCATCTGGAACATGGTTTTTACATTGGCCCTATTGATTTGAAGGGGAACCTCTGCCCAAATTTTTGAATTTTTATTTGAAAAGTGGTCTGCATGTTTTAATTTCAGCACTATGTATTACTTTAATTATAAGGGGAACCCCTGCCCAAATTTTTTTTTGAATGGTGTTCTGTTTTGGGTCGTAATGGATGGTGGATCTTCGGTTGCCATGGAAACCAAACAAGAATACTGTAATTTTAGAAAAAAAAAAGTATTCTGCTAAATTTTATTTTTCATTTTTCCTATTGGAAATGCCTTTTATCTATGTCAGCCATGGTCCAGGTGAGCGATACAGGCTCTTGAGAGCCTCTTGTTATACAAGTCTTAGTATGTTTACCTGTTTACTGGACTATCAGTTGGATATAAACATAACACGTTATGCTAGTGATATGGTACATACATGGTCATTAAATTCGATATGCCGGCTAGAGCCATGATACTGCCAAATTTTAAATTTACTGGTTATGAATGTACAATATTAAGTAACTAACAGACTACTAATTTATAGACAATAAATTGTTAGTGTCTTTAAATATCAACTGTATTTGTACAAGGCTTAGAAACAGATTGAAGTTCGAGCCTGTGGCCATCATTTCAATCTTTACTTTCGTGTGGAGTACCAATACATAAGATATCTAAAGACACTTATCATATATTGTTCTTAACCTGGGATACATTTACAACTTCATTTAATGGAAAATATAATCAAAAAATGAATGTTTTGGTGATTTCTTTATGTCCATAAATACATAGCTTAAATAGATGTCCTGTATAGTGTACAAGATACAGCTGTGCAGAATATCGCAAGGTGATATACGTAGGGCTTTATCTGTATAGTAAAAGCTACAATTACAGGATAAATAATATTTTCACGGTTGTATTGATATTTTTTGTTTATTACATTTCAGGACAAAGAGTAGTTGTTGTGAGATGTGAAGGCATCAACATATCTGGTAACTTCTTTAGATCAAAACGTAAGTTAAATGTTACAGAGTAATTCTCTATAGTTCTTGGCACTCATGATGATTTATTTACTTACCTACATTGTCTGAAGTTCATGTAGAAAAATAATTCTGACGGTGCTATATAATTTAGTTGGTCATCCAATGCCCGACAAAGGTGTGGTAGACCCATTCGTTAGCCACAAAGTTAAAGTATGTATCTTTTGAATAACAAGTTGTAGTTTGATAAGTTTTTGTCTATAGAAGCATCTGTTATAGGAATTGAGTTTAATACATGAAGTAAGTGGTTTTGACCTACATTTTATGCATTAGTGACTCGGGGTAAAATTTTTGCAAGACTAGTCCATGATTTGGTTACTACCCTTAGAGGAATGACATTTTGTTTAATAGCAGATGAGTCTTGTATAATGTAAATGGGGAAAATTTCGCGAGGGCTTTATTTTCGCTAATTTCGCGATAAGCACATATTCACAAAAATTTCCCCTTAGCGTAAATTTGTTGTCATTACATATGTAACGCAACCTTATTGAGAATCACGAAAATTAAACTTGCGAACTGGTTAAGAAATCAGAATTGCGAAATTTAAACCATGCAAAAATATCCCCTTTTACAGAATTCAAGAATTTCGAGATAAAAATATGGTTGCCATGACTTGCATTTCCTTCATGATTTACTTGGGTGGAAAGTTTTGTAATATATCAGATCTAGGGTACTACAACAGTATAAGAAGATTATTTTGTCTGTAGATATGTCTTGAATAGTCACAAGACTCTAGATAACAAATAAGGCCACCTTGACCTTCATTTCATGGATGAGTGACATAGGTTAAAGTTTTTTGTTGGTATCAAGATCTCGGGGGTACTACAACTGTAAGACTTCCTCTAGTCTATAGATACATTCAGGTACTACAACTGTAAGACTTTTTTAATAGATAGAGTACAACTTAATTTAGGCATGAAGCTCCAAATAAAAATTTGGCCAGTTTGATCTTCATTTCATGCTGAGCGACTAAGGTCAAGTTTTTGTAATAGTCCAGGATTGGGTTGCACAAACTTCAATTAAAGTTAAATGATGTAAATTTTAAGTGTAAATTAATTTAGTTATCCCCTCGTCCAACGGAGTTTGGGAGGGGATATAGCATCTTGCCCGTCCGTCCTTCCGTCCGAGTGTCAGTCCGTTCGTCCCACCTCAGGTTAAAGTTTGCGTTAAGGTTCATATCTGAGGAACTACATGTGGCACATCAATCATCTTTGCTTGGTGGATGCGCCTTGGAGAGTGATGCTGCTTCAGATGATAATTGGGTCACTCTGACCTACATTTTATGCTTCAATAACCTCGGTTAAAATTTGCGTTAAGGTTCTTATCTAAGGAACTACTTGTGGCACATCAATCATCTTTGGTCAGTGGATGTGTCTTGGAGAGTGAAGCTGCTTCAGATGATAATTGGGTCACTCTGACCTACATTTTATGCTTCAATGACCTGGGTTAAAGTTTGCGTTAACGTTCATATCTGAGGAACTACTTGTGGCACATCAATCATCTTTGGTCAGTGGATGCGTCTTGGAGAGTGATGCGGCTTCAGATGATAATTTGGTCACTCTGACCTACATTTTATGCTTCAATGACCTTGGTTAAAACTTGCGTTAAGGTTCATATCTAAGGAACTACATGTGGCACATCAATCATCTTTGGTCAGTGGATGCATCTTGGAGAGTGATGCTGCTTCAGATGATAATTGGGTCACTCTGACCTACATGTTATGCTTGAATGATTCGGTTAGTTTGCAGTAAGGGTTATGTCTGAGATACTACATATAAGTCAGGCCAAAAAAAATATATTCTTGTTTCCTGCTTCCTGACCGACCCTGTTTTTTTGTTGCCGACCCTAAAAATTTTATGCTGTTTGTGAAAAAGTTGAGAGCAGAAACATACATTTTTATTGGCAGTTTGGTGAAAAATATTACAGTCAAGCTTCAAAATGTAACGCCGCTTATACACTTTGTTGAATATTGCCATAATTACATTAAAATTAGACCCAATTGATCAAAAACATTGAAACAGAAATAAAAAAATGGCGCCCCTTTCCGGAAATTGAAACAATTAACGGACCGGATCGGAAAGGATACATTATTTTTCCGGATCTTCCCAACAAAACGCGAAAAAAACATTTGGTAAAATAAGATAAAATGCCGACCGACTGACCCTATTTTTCAAAGTGTGGTAGTAGGAAACAGACATAAATTTTTTTTTGGCCTCACATCAATTATCTTGGGTCAGTGGATGCATCTTGGAGAGTGAAGAAGCTTCAGATGATAATCAGGTCTTTTTGACCTACATTTTACACTTGACAGACTTGGGTTAACGTTTCCATAAATATTTATACCCGAGATACTACATGTTACACATCAATGAACTCAATGTTCAGTGAATATACCTTAGACGTTCATACATATTTAGATTACATTAAAAGGTTATTATTTCTTGACAGCGGATGAGGGGATTAGCTGTCGTTTGCGACTGCTCCCACTTCTAGTTGCATTTGTTAAGGATTTAATTAACAATTGAAAGTTAAACATCAATTTACTTTAATTGACGTTGGTGCAACCCAGTCCAGATTTCTGACACTGCAAATCTTGGAAGAATGATAACATTATCAGTTGATTCACCTCAAATATCTGCAAAACTCCAGAAAGAAATAGGTCACTTTGTCCTCTCAGATTAAAGTTTGTGTAACAGTTAAGAAGATCTTCAGTAGTACAGCTTGTACAGGGCTCATGATGCTTCAAAAACCACAGACAGATACTAGTATATGTCTTGGCTGACATTTCCGACAGCTTCCTTCATTTGTTACAGATAATTTTCATACAAAGGAAGCTTTAAGTCCCCCCTGAATTCTTACTCTTATTTTATACATAATCCTTGACATAGACTTCATCAGTCTTGAAGATTTTGCACCAAAAACAATTTGGGCAAACCGGGTTCATCAACATTTTCATCTCTGTTGATAAAGGACCATCAGTGCCTGAATTCAGTATCCTTGCAGTGGAAATAAATACAAGTTTGTGGCTCTGTTAAATTTTCCAAAGTTTGCTAGTAAACATGATTATGTTGTATCTACATTGGTCAAGTCGAGAATGAAATTCGTGAAAAATTGAGATTTTTTACGGCAGTTAAATGTGCACCAATGATGATTTATTTTCTTACCTACATTGTCTGAAATAGATGTAGATAATAAATTCTGATGGTGCTGTCATTCTTTTTATGCCCTGCCTATGAAAGTAGGAGGCATATACAGTACAAACAGAGGCATTCAGTTGAAAATCACTCAAATCCGACGTCGGTGAATTGTGTGTGAAACGGGGTGAATGTCCGACAACAAACCCGACATTCACCGACATTAACGGATGTCCGAGAAACTGATAAACAGAGGATTAACTCACCTGCCGTTGTTAATTGTACTTGTCAACATTTATCTACTTGTGTATACGAAGTAATTATCTCTAAGTGCAGTTAATTATTTTGGAAAAGCTTGCTTTTCATATTTCAAATAGTTTGAATATCGAGATGATATTTTTAAAAAATATTATGCGTATGGCAGAAAATAACTTATAATTGGTATGAACATCGTGAATTATATGTGACTCTCAGAACTCTCTGCGCAATTTGGTTTTGTTAGGTCAAGTTAGGTCAAGGTTAATCTTAGTGAGTGATGACCTATAAATAGCACGCTATTAATAACTTTGAATTAAAAAAAAAATCACACGAAAAATAGCTTCAGAGAAAATCAATATTCACATATCCTTGCAGGGAATATTTCAGTGAATATTCAGTTCCAAGAATTACTTAACATTCCATAAAGGCATTTGTTTTTTTTTACATGATGTCACACTCAACGAACAGTGAACTTTTCTCATTTTATGCTAAAATCTTCATAAAAGTGTTTTATCCGAAAGACGTTTCCAATAGTATAAAAGTTCCTTTTTGCCGAGATAATAATTTAATTCTGAAATGCCTCGGAGAATTTTGGAAGAGACCACGTCTTTGGCTCCTATTTTTGTCACAAACAATACGTGCGAGCCTATTTTTAAGGGGAATCCGCTAAACTGTATTTTGATTGTTCTTAAAAATAGAAATTCAATGCTTCAATTTCGTGCAACCCGAACATTCTAGCATGTCAGCATGAGAATCTACGGAGGCTTGCGTTTTGAAATTAGACGGTGTTTTAACCCACTTTTCTTGGTCAAATGAAAATTGAGGAGATATTTTTACATAGGTATATGTTTCGTTGAAGCCATCCAACTGTCTTTTTTATACGTTGCATTTATTAATACGTTCGGAAATACGATTTTGATAGGGAAGTCACATGAAACCCAGTTGTCATTGAGTTTATTTTTTCCTCTTAATTTGATATTAGCCTAAAACTTTTGAAGAGACAATTAGGACACTAAAACTCCGACAATTCTGGTGGAAGTCCGACTTTCACCGGCATTTATCAGTTGACCCAACATCAAAGAAAATTNTAATTCTGAAATGCCTCGGCGAATTTTGGAAGAGACCACGTCTTTGGCTCCTATTTTTGTCACAAACAATACGTGCGAGCCTATTTTTAAGGGGAATCCGCTAAACTGTATTTTGATTGTTCTTAAAAATAGAAATTCAATGCTTCAATTTCGTGCAACCCGAACATTCTAGCATGTCAGCATGAGAATCTACGGAGGCTTGCGTTTTGAAATTAGACGTGTTTTAACCCACTTTTCTTGGTCAAATGAAAATTGAGGAGATATTTTTACATAGGTATATGTTTCGTTGAAGCCATCCAACTGTCTTTTTATACGTTGCATTTATTAATACCTTCGGAAATACGATTTTGATAGGGAAGTCACATGAAACCCAGTTGTCATTGAGTTTATTTTTTCCTCTTAATTTGATTTTAGCCTAAAACTTTTGAAGAGAAAATTAGGACACTAAACTCCGACAATTCTGTTGAAGTCCGACTTTCACCGGCATTTATCAGTTGACCCAACATCAAAGAAAATTACCGACGATTTTTTGGGTGAAATTTTTCTGACAATTTTGCCGGACAAACACCGACAAAACCTGTGAATTCCGGGGTAACAAGGGTGAAAATTGTCGGACCAGAGTGATTTTTAACTGAATGCCTCTGTTTGTACTGTAGTGTTGGGTCTGTCCATTCGTCTGTCCCAAGTGGGTACCCTCAGGTTGAAGTTTTTTTCCTGTGAAGTATGTATGCTATTGTCTTGAAACTTTATATAAATACACATTAGGGTATAATTAAACACAAATCTAATAATAACATACACTACATATGCCCCAACATCTATTTTATTAGTTAAATGGAATGTTATCTTTCTTTTCACACAAAACATACAAAAATTGAACCTAAGACTTACATATTGACCTCTGTGACCTTGAACTTTGACCGGACCTAATATATTAGGGCATATTTATGTTCCTCTTGACTAAGACCTATACACTTCGCCAAGTATGATAAGTCTTTCTAATAATAGTTCAAAAGTTATAGTTAAGGTTAAAGTTATGGATGCACAGACAGACAAGACAAAAGCAATATGCCCCCGATCCTCGATCTGGGGGCATAAAAATTTATCCATGTGACCAACTTCTTGGTTCAATGATCATGGAAAAAGGGGGAAGTATGAGATCTTCCCTCAGGNGGTGACAAGCCCTTCAATATTTCAACCTCTTCTTGCCAACAGAATGATTCCCCATTGCCGAAAATGGGTTTACCGGACAATCGAATACTCCGGCAAATAGAATATTTTTTTCTGACAATTCTTGTATCCGATTGGGCGGAGTCTACTGTATCATACAGTTAAACAAAAAAGAACAATAATTAAAATTTATCCATACTACAGCTTAATGGTTCAATGATCATGGAAAAGGGGGGGTTGTAGTATGAGATTTACCCTTAGGTTGAAGTTTTTTCTGTAAAGGATGTATGTTATAATCATGAAACTTTATATCAATACACATAAGGGTATGATGAAACAAAAATCATAATAAAAATATTATCCATACTACCAATATCATGCTTCAATGATCATGGGAAATGAAAAATATTTCAAATTTAGTTTTATTACAATAAAATGATACCTACAGATGTATAGCCATTGACAAAAGAATATTGAAACAAAAAAGAGAGAAATTCAAAATTTAAAAACATGACAATTCAAATGGAACAACAAAGACAAACAAACAAAAATGAACAAGAAAACTGCAAAATTGAAGCTCAAACAGTATGAACAGAGATATCATCAGGTGCCCTTTAAAAGGTCATCATGATCTGTTCCCTCTGTATAGTTGTTTTATATTCCATTGTGATGCTAATTACCAATTAAAATTTTTATTTCAGTAAAATACCTTGATTATTTGAGGAAGAGGTGTAATGTTAAACCATCTAGAGGCCCATTTCACTTCAGAGCCCCAAGCAAAATATTTTACAAGACAGTAAGAGGTAAGATGTTATAGAACTTTAGGTTGAGTGCAGACAGGATGAATGATGTTATAGAACTTTAGGTTGAGGGCAGAGTAGGATGAATGATGATCTAACCTTACCTACATTGATTACATAATGAAATCATGTATAGATCTGACATTCTGTTTCATAGACATGATATATATACAACATCATGTTCTTTGGGAGGATTTCCTTCTGCTTTCCCATTAATATATTTAATAGCCATATTTGGCTGGCCATTTCAGCTTTGTTCGTGTGTTTTTCAAAGTCATCCCTTCATTCTTTGTCAAAGTAAATTAAGTTGAATATCCTTGTTTGATAAAGAGAGATATGGTCTTGCACATTTCCTGGCTTATAAAGCATCTCCATCATGTGATAACAGACATATTGAAAACTGCTTGACTGAAGGACAAAACTTGAGTCGGTCTGGCAAAAATTATCAGCCTGCAGGACCGAATGTCAGGCATAAATTTGACATTTCCTATATGCGACGAAACTGTAGGTCCTGTAAATTTATCTTCGGTCTGATAATAATAAAAAAAAAAAAATATTTCTGTTCAAAGAGAAGACAGCACTACAATACAGTATTATGTAGACTAATGAGGGATATGGGGTTTCAAGGAAGTTTGCTACTTGATTAGAAAATAAGTAGGATTTTAGATAAATGAATTTTTCTTTTGTTAGAAAGTTGAAAAAAAGTAATTTAATAGGGTTAATGATCTTGTGTTTGAGATATAAGTGATTAAATATTTGGCAGGAAACTGAACACCTGAACTATTCATAGCTCTATTTACCATTAAGAATAACACACCTAAAGCAATGTTTCATATATGTATTGTTTATTTTCAAGTGTTGAGAACAAAAAAAAAACTTATTTTGAGTTTTGCAAGTATTTCTTGAATTTATTTCTTCAGTGCAGAGAAAAGAAAATATAAAGAAATTAAATGATTTTCTAGCTGTCGAATAGGGGAAACCGTTCACTCTACTTACAGAAATCATGGTATTTTGGATGATATTGGGAAGACTGCTTACAATATGAGCAATACAACTCTTAATTTTAACACATGAAAAAAAACTGTTGGGCTTCTTTTGGCGACATTTTTCTAGTGCAAAATTAGAAAATACATGTACATTATGATTTGAAAATAAATCATTCAATTCACATATATTTTAATGACTTCAGTCTCATGTGTATTCCTCTATGTCATAAGCGAACTCGTTTGTAATGTTGGGGAAGTTAGAGGAATAAAGTAATAATAAAATGTATCTGGATATGAATCTTAATGCAAGTTGAATTTCACAATACATATCTTTTGCATTAAGGGTGTTTTGTTGGGCCAAAAAAAATAGTTCTGTGTTTCGGAAAACATACTAGGCCTTACACTGCTACTGATAATGAATTGGTAAATCAAATAGCCATGGACTTATAAAAATGTTATCATTTATGAGTGAAATACTTATAAAAATATCCTACTGTTGTACATATTTTATATAGGTATGGTGCCACACAAACTTACCAGAGGAAAAGAAGCCTTGGCAAGACTTAAAGTATTTGAAGGGATTCCTCCACCTTATGATAAACAGAAGAGACAAGTCGTACCATCAGCACTTAAAGTGCTCAGACTGAATCCATCAAGGAAGGTAAGCTTAGTCTCTGGTACCATCAGCACTGAAAGCACTCAAATTTCACCCATCAAAGTGCTCAGGCTTATCTATCAAGGAAAGTCCGCTCAGTCTGGGTTACCATCAGAACTTAAACTACTGAGACTGAATTCATCATAGTGCTCAGACTGAATCCATCAAGGAAGGTAAGCTTAGTCTCTTGTACCATAAGCACTGAAAGCACTCAAACTTCATCCATCAAAGTGCTCAGGCTTATCTATCCAGGAAAGTCAGCTCAGTCTGGGTTACCATCAGAACTTAAACTGCCGAGACTGAATCCATCATAGTGCTCAGACTGAATCCATCAAGGAAGGTAAGCCTAGTCTCTGGTACCATAAGCACTGAAAGCACTCAAACTTCACCCATCAAAGTGCTCAGGCTTATCTATCAAGGAAAGTAAGCTCAGTCTGGGTTACCATCAGAACTTAAACTACCGAGACTGAATCCATCATAGTGCTCAGACTTAATCCATCAGGGTTCCGACTTAATCCATCAATGCTCAGACTTGATCCATCAATGCTCAGACTTAATCCATCAAAGTGCTCGGACTTAATCCATCAAAGAGTTGAGATTTAATCTGTCAAGGAAAGTAAGCTTGGTCTGTGGTACCATCAACACTCAAAAAGTGCCCAGACTTAATCCATAAAAGTGCTCAGGCTTATCTATCAAGGAAAGTCAGCTCAGTCTGGGTTACCATCAGAACTTAAACTGCCAAGACTGAATCCATCAAGGAAGGTAAGCCTAGTTTCTGGTACCATAAGCACTGAAAGCACTCAAACTTCACCCATCAAAGTGCTCAGGCTTATCTATCAAGGAAAGTAAGCTCAGTCTCGGTTACCATCAGAACTTAAACTACCGAGACTGAATCCATCATAGTGCTCAGACTTAATCCATCAGGGCTCCGACTTAATTCATCAATGCTCAGACTTGATCCATCAATGCTCAGACTTAATCCATCAAAGTGCTCAGACTTAATTCATCAAAGAGTTGAGACTTAATCTGTCAAGGAAAGTAAGCTTGGTCTTTGGTACCATCAACACTCAAAAAGTGCTCAGACTTAATCCATAAAAGTGCTCAGACTTTAAAATCCATCAAAGTGCCCAGACTTAATTCATCAAGGAAAGTAAGCTTGGGTTATGATTGAAGGGAAACATTATGTCCGTCCCTACTTTATCAAATAACATTAGATACTGATAACATGGAATGAAATTAGACTGTTTTTCATTGTTCTTATTATACGCCCGTCAAAGTTATGGCCCTTGGACTTAGTGAAATTTTGAAAAATATAGGTTTCCGAAGTTTTTTTTCTGAAACCGCTTGACATATTGATTTCATATTTGGTATATGACTATATCTGGGTGAAATACAGATCAAGTTTGAATTTGATTCCGGTCGGTTGATTTTGTACAGAGATATGGCCCTTGGACTTAGGCCCAAAAAAATATATGTGTGTTGCCGGTTACAAGGTATTTGAAAATAGGGTCGGTAGGTCGGCAAAAAGTTTTTGGTTTTTTTTTGTTGTTTTTTTTTGCTTCGTATTTTTCGTCCGTTGCATTNAAGTTTTTTTTTCTGAAACCGCTTGACATATTGAATATGACTATATCTGGGTGAAATACAGATCAAGTTCGAATTTGATTCCGGTCGGTTGATTTTGTACAGAGATATGGCCCTTGGACTTGAGAAAAATATAGGTTTCTGGAGTTTTTTTTCAGTAACTGCTTGACATATTGATTTCATATTTGGTATATGACTATATCTAGGTGAAATACAGATCAAGTTAAAATTTGGTTCCAGTCGGTTGATTTTGTACAGAGTTATGGCCCTTGGACTTAGGCCAAAAAAAATATATGTGTGTTAGGCCAAAAAAAATATATGTGTGTTGCCGGTTACAAGGTATTTGAAAATAGGGTCGGTAGGTCGGCAAAAAGTTTTTTGGTTTTTTTTGTTGTTTTTTTTGCTTCGTATTTTTCGTCCGTTGCATTGTATGTTTGTCATTGCCGTATTTCCAGTGTTTAGTCATACCGCTAAAATAGGAAGTGTAAATCAGACGAGTAAAAATGGCGGATTTGACGACAGGAGTCGGGAATCCTGTTGATGTTAACGATTCTTCGTGCATTTTCTGATGAATAATGCTAGCGGTTGTGGAAAAAGACTCATCTGAGTGGTGTTGCTTCCAACAAAACGGAAGACTACCGCTAAAACCATCGAGGTCACACAAGAACATTTTGAAGTATGGGAAAAAAAAACGTTAGGGTCGGTCGGGTAACCGGAAACACACATATTTTTTTCTTTGGCCTTAGTGAAATTTTGAAAAATATAGGTTTCTTGAGTTTTTTTCTGTAACCGCTTGACATATTGATTTGATATTTGGTATATGAGTTTCAAAATTTTGTTGTGGTCCAACCATACCATAAAATTTTGAGTTGACAGTGGAAGGGCGTATCATGCACTCTTGGCGCAGCAGTTTATTGCTAGATATATTGTTCTTTGTTCAGTAATATTGTATCCCAGTATAGGAGCCTGTATTTCTACAATTCCTTATTGATATTCTATAGTCGAGCCTTACTGTTTTAAGTTATCAATAAACATGTTGAGTAGGCGTTGTCGTCATTTTTGTTAAGAAAAACATTTGTTATGATGCACGCTTATTGTCTATTCCTTGCAAGAATAGTTATTTGTGGTACATAACGAGACTTTGAAGCTGGAGTTGGATATGAACTTGTTAAATCGCTTTTACAGGAATTTCATCGGTCGATCGTCAAGTAATAACACATCACGCGTGATGTGCTATTATTTTTTTGACGTTTTAATTGGACCACTGTGAAATCTCGTTGGCCGTGATTAACGTTACCTAGAAACGGTGTTGTTGTTTGAAACAAAAACAGCAGTGTAGCACTGAATATTATGAAAATCATAAGAGAAATAGTTTTAACAACTCGAAAAAATTGTATATCGCTGGATATCAACTCTGGTTATGTAATTTCAAATATAATAAACTCGCCAAAGGCTCGTTTATTATATTTTGAAATATTACATAACTCTAGTTGATATCCATCGATATACAATTTTTTCTCGTTATGAAAACTATAAATATAACATTTAATAAGGGTTTACATCATAGTCTGTGTCAATATTTGGAGATATTATCAAATTGACATTTCTTGTTTTTAATGCCACTTCATTGGATTATTAGTCCACTACCGGCGATAGCCGATGGGGACTTTAGGTTTGCACTCTGTCTGTCTGTCCGTCAGTCCCGCATCAGTTTTCCGCATTTTTTTCTACCCCAATGCAGGTATTGATCTAATATTTGGTATGTGAGTCTACCTCAATGAGTTACAGAACAATTTTAAGTTTGGTCCTGGTCCACTATTTTTGACAGAGTTATGGGCCTTTGTCTTAGAAAATTTTAGTAAAATATCAGTTTTCCGCATTTTTTTTCTAAACCATTGCAGGTATTGATCTAATATTTGGTATGTTTGTCTACCTCAATGAGTTACAGAACAAGTTTAAGTTTGGTTCCGGTCCACTGATTTTTGACAGAGTTATGGGCCTTTGAGAAAATTTTAGTAAAATAACAGTTTTCGGCACTTTTTGTCTACACCATTGCAGATATTGATCTAATATTTGGTATGTAAGTCTACCTCAATATGTTACAGAACAAGATTAAGTTTGGTTCCGGTCCACTGATTTTTGACAGAATTATGGGCCTTTGACTTAGAAAATTTTAGTAAAATATCAGTTTTCTGCATTTTTTTTCTAAACCATTACAGGTATTGATTTAATATTTGGTATGTGAGTCTGCCTCAATGAGTTACAGAACAATTTAAAGTTTGGTCCCGGTCCACTGATTTTTGACAGAGTTATGGGCCTTTGACTTAGAAAATTTTAGTAAAATATCAGTTTTCTGCATTTTTTTTCTAAACCATTACAGGTATTGATTTAATATTTGGTATGTGAGTCTACCTCAATGAGTTACAGAACAAGTTTAAGTTTGGTTCCAGTCCACTGATTTTTGACAGAGTTGTGGGCCTTTGACCCAGAAAACGTTTTTACTATTTTTGCTGGTGCAATAAAGCCTTGCTTTCCAGTAGGGGACTTGGTATTGCCTTGCAATACGATCCACACTTGTTAAGTTAATTGTTTGTCTATTTTTCATTGAAAACTAGATTTACATCCCTAAAATGTATTGTGACAACTCTTAAAAGATACATCCATATATTCATGGGAAATTTTAATTATATAGAAAGCTGTATTCAATGTCAAGATTCTTGTAAAAAATACAATAAAAATTGCAACAAGATTACAGTTGTGTTCTGAATAAAACAATAGACATACAGCACACAACTGTTAACAGAATACATATGAAGCTGACAGCAAAGAAATGGGTCTGTTCCTGTTGAATGACTGATGAGTTTACTTATTCTTGTAGATGTTTACATTTTAAGCAACATTCACTCCTCTATACCATTCAGTCATGGTCAACTTGGCAGACATAAAATGTATCTCCAAACAAACTTACAGTACATGTATGTTTATTTATGTTCTTTCATACAGAAACTTTTCAACAGCCTACAGAAAATATTTTAACAAGATATTTCAGGGGCAAGGATTCTATTCTGTGTTGATTAAAACACAAATTTTAATCTTAACATTTGTTTTCATGGTCAGTACAAGATTGTTTTCAGCCGAGTTGCGACGAAGTCAAACAACGCTTATAATTTGATGAATGGTGTCTGGGCGTCCGGGCGTCAACTTTTGGTTTCCGCATGATATCTTGAGAACCACCTGTCATATCTGAATGAAACTTAGCACAGACACGAGTTATGATTAGAGGAAGATCCCTATTGATTTTGAGGTTTGTGCGACAAAGGTCAAGGTCACAACTTAATAGAACAATAATTTGGCTTATCCGTTTCCACACAATATCTCCAGAACCACATTACATATCTAAATGAAACTTGGCATAGACATGAGTCATGATCAGAGGAGGAACTCTATTAATTTTGAGGTTTGTGCAATGAAGGTCAAGGTCACAACTTCTAAAAGTGTAACAAACAAGAAAGCCCCAAATCACGTGTTCAGTATTATTTGATAACAAAAATAGCTAAAAAAAGTTTTATTGTTCATACAAAAGTAGTTTTTTGTCTCGCCTGCGACGAAAGTCGCTGAAGGCGAGACATAGGTATAGCAATCCGGCGACGGC
>MJUU01003367.1:172808-193063 GCA_002080025.1 Modiolus philippinarum | reverse complement strand
CATTTTAAAACCAAATCATAAAAAAACAAATTTATTAAAAAGATATTATGTCATGTACAATGGGATTCTTTTTTTACTAATTCATCCGCCACGTGGTCATATGATCAAATGTGTTTCATGGGAATTGCAACTTCATGTTGATGTGCCACGTGAGTGATGTTCACCTATCAAATTGACGGGATTCAAATGATTATTCATGAAATGTAATTATTTGGGTATGGCGATTCCGGAGGCAGTGGCAACAGTTGTTTAAGTTTTGTCTGTCATCTGTTTAACATGTTACATCAACCTGGCACTCGTGTTAGCCTATTGATATTTGGTATGCAGTTGCATTAGCATCACTATATAACAATGTCAGGAGCATTTAAGCTGTGTGCCTCCAGTCATGCTCCACTGACTTTGAAAATTTTCATTCTTTACCTAAGTTTTATTTTTCATCTGTTTAACATCAACCACTCTTAGTTGCTTATTGATATTTTCTACACAAGTGCATTAGCATCAGTACATATCAGTTTCCATTGCATTGTATGTTTCTGTCTCCATAGTCTCGCTCCATTGGCTTTGATATTTGACATGCAGTTTCATCTTGAGGAGTACATACTGATTGCACATCCAGATGGAAGCCTTTACCCCTCAGTAATGCATGAAAGATTACATCAAGATTTTAGCAAGCGGGTAGTGCGCACAGTTTAAGACTTCATTAAAATGGTGCACCTGTAGATCACTGTGCAGATTCAAACAATGCATGGGGGCAGGGAAGACGTATCCTTTGTCAGCAGTATATTTTCATGAGTTCTTTTTTTTTTTTTTTTTTAATTTTCCTTCGTGAAAAAATATTCTGATCTCTATGAGATGATTTTGCTTATCACTGAGTGCTTCTGAGCAAAAAGAGGCATAAGAAGGAATCAAAGTCACTGTGACAACCAAAACCTTACCAAGTACACGCTATTTTATGTCATCGAGTTGTCCAAATGTTGCTGGATTCAGTTAGGCCTTTAACTTACAGGTCAATGAAATAAACTGAACATAAGTTATAACTGATTGTTCAATGTTAAAATGACGTCATTTTGAGTTTTAACTGATTTACACTACAGAAAATCTTACTGTTGCTCTGAATACAAGACAATTTAGCATGATATATTTAATCCTTGAGATTTATTGTTACTCTTTATCCAGTTATTTTCTAATCGGCATGATCAGTAATGGTGAGCTCCTGTACAAAGACTTATCTGTTGATGATGATTTACTTAATCACCGAATCACTTTAACTTGATTCACTGTGAAAACAATCATGTACCACCAACTGAAGCAGATAAGTTTGCGTTTTAGGGAGCTTGATATTGTCTTCCAACAATACCCTACTACCCCAGAGAGTATTTATCTAGTTCTCACAGAGTATTTTTGGGTCAATTTGGGGTCTGAATATCGTATCCATTCCCAGTGCAAATGTCTAATTTCCCAATCCAGTAGTGCAAGGAATCTGATACAAATGTAAGCATTGTAAATATTTATATACAACTCATGTAAACAGTGTTTTAAAATACTCTTAAGTTTATCCACAAATTGATGCCTTAGGGACCGACCATTTAACGTGAAAAGGGGGGGGGGGCTATGGTTTTTTCTAAGAAAATAATGTGGAGCCGATTTTATGTGAAAAAAAAATTTCTGACGGAGGCTTTCTGCCCCCCCAAAAAAATGTTAATTTTGAAAAAAAATATTTTGTTGATACACGTGAAAAAAGATAGATACATTGTTTCGCACAAAAATTTCTGTCCAGAAAAAAAAACAAACCAAAAAAAACCCATAAACCCCCCTTTTTCAGGTTAAATGGTCGGTCCCTTATATCCTGTATGTATATATTTCTGTATATATATCTCCTTTTACGTAGGAGCACCCCAGTATAACATAACTACTATTTCCAAATACAGAAAATTTCACAGTTATATTCCTTATTCAAAGGGACCTGGACACAATGAACTTTGACACAGATTATGAACTCTGACACAGATTATTTAATCAGTAAAATTTTTAAATTTTTTTTAGTTCTGTGATTTAAACAGACTTTCACATGAAGTAGGATGGAAATACCAGAAGGTCGTGTCAACCCTTGAAGCCAGACGTAAAGTCAAATCAAAGAGATTCTATGAAAGAAAGAAGAATTTGGAGGTAAAAAGTCTTGATTTTATATATTTATTTATAGCTTGCATTTCTTATCTAAATCAAGAATGCCTTGGCTTTTAAATTTCTGTTTACTGATTAAACTCCAGTATTTAATAGTGTTTTATTCAAGTATCGCTTTGACTTCCTAAAATATCCACAGTCACATTGATCAATTCGTCTGTTTTTTCTTGATATTTTTTGGATAGCAGCACCATTCTGATGCATTTATTTCTACATTTGTGCTTGCATTATTTGTCCAAATTTTATGAGGAATGGCAAATCACAGACCTACTTTTTTCTGACTAGAAAATTAGAAACATTCAAATTACTGTTAAGTGTGAAATTTTACAAGTTACCAGAAAATTGATAATGATTGCCATGGATATGGTGAAAAAAAAAATTCACCTATCTACCCTATTTTTGAAAGGTTCAAATCGGCCCAAGCAATATTTGATTCTGTTTTATTTATTGTTTTTACACACAAGCAATGTGCTTTCAAATTGTCACTCTATAAATATGTATATTACGATAGATTTAAATGTTTACGGAACAGTACCTCCAATCAAATTCAAATGTTAATTTTCAATAAAAAGCAGAAGTTTTGTGGTCTTTATCATATGGACTGAACATGTATAGAACATCTATGGATAACAGGTTACCCTATTATGTTTCATTACGTAGTGTAAACTTAGATAATTCATCTACAATACAATACAAAGATGATCAATTACAACAATACATTAGAATTGTCCATCAGGATTTGGAAAAAGTTTATAAAAAACTAGAATTGTCTATTAGAATTTGGAAAAAGTTTATAAAAAACTAGAATTGTCTATTAGAATTTGGAAAAAGTTTTAAAAAAAAACTTCAAGATAAATTTTGGTCCTTCTAATGCTTGTAATATTCTGTTAAGAGTCTTAAAATTTGAGAATGTAATTATGATAAATTGTTAGGTAAATAAAATATGTCAAGGGTTACCAAATGACCCTGTTTTGAACCACCAACCTTACATTTATTTAATGTTCTAATAAGAGAGAATCAATGATTTTGGAAGTGTAAATAAGCAGTGTATGTTTAAAAAACATATGTGATTGAAATTGTAATGATAGGGGTTTAGTGATACACTTCTGGAAAATGATGTGTATTACGATATCCCTCTTGCATTACCATACTTACCATGTGTATTTTATTAGGGTCCCACATCGAGATGCGGGTGCCCTATAGTTTTCACTCTGTCTGTCCATCTGTCCGTCCGTCAACAATTTTTTTCGTTAAAGATTTCTTGGCTTCTACTGGAAGGAATAAATGGAATTTGGTCTGAAGCGTAGAAATGATGAGTTGTATTGTGTAAGGGCTATTCCATTTAAAATTCCCACCGGGGGGTGGAACACCAGTGAATTATTTTTCTGTTGGTGGTGGGTAAATTTCTATTGTATCCAAATAGTTATATTTAATTTTTTTTTCTCTTGGTGGGGGGTATGAAAATAAAGGGCGTTCCACCCCTGGGTGGGAATTTTTACTGGAATAGCCCTAAGCAATTTTGAAGGTAATCGGACATTTACTTCCTGTTTGCCGATACTTTGACTTTTTGCTAGAAACAAAATTTTCCTCGCAAATTTCTTGTCTTCTTCTGTAAGAAATGATTTGAAATTTGGTCTGAAGCTTGAAAATGATGAGTTGTATTGTGTAAGTGATTTTGAAGTTTATTGGACATCCACTTCCTGTTTGCTGATACTTTGATTTTTTTACAATAAAACAATTTTCGTCCCAAGATTTCTAGTCTTGTATAAGTGGGAATAATTTGAAATTTGGTCTGAATCTTGAAAATGATGAGTTGTATTGTGTAAAGGATATTGAAGTTTATCAGACATCCACTTTCTGTTTGCTGTATTCACAGTGTACAGCAAATTACTGTATCAACACATTAGTGCGTCAAACAGAATTTGAATCCACACACATTATTTTTACTTTTGCTCAGAGTTTCAGGATTGAAATTGCTGGCCCTTCCAACAACGCCAGTTTCGACATGCTCTAGTATTATAATTATTTCTCATCCCTCCAGCTGAACCTTTATGGGAACTGTCATTATAAATAAGTTTGCTTTCAATTTCGTGGAAAACTCAGGGAGATAAAACTATTAAATTCATTGCTTTATTCTAAAATTTAACTATGATGTTTTATTTTTATTGTCTCGCCCGCGACGAAAAGTCGCGGAGGCGAGACTTAGGGATAGCGTTTCCGCGGCGGCGGCGGCGGCGTCAACAATTTGTAAACTATTGCTAATTAACAAGCTTATGTTAGTTGTAGGTCCATAGTTTTTTATGTGCAGTTGCATCCTTATGGGTACAACTCAAATCCCTACTAAGATTATGGCCCTGGTCCCTTAGTCACACATGAGCGATCACATTAAGTTTTTAGCAAGCAGTTTGTACAGCCAATACCAGTAGTCCTAGGCACTTGATATTTGACATTCAGTTGCGTCTTGGGGAGTACATACCGATTCCATACCCGGATGGTGGCCCTGGCCCCTTAGTCACGCATGAACGATCACATTAAGTTTTTANGTCTTGTATAAGTGGGAATAATTTGAAATTTGGTCTGAATCTTGAAAATAATGAGTTGTATTGTGTAAAGGATATTGAAGTTTATCAGACATCCACTCTCTGTTTGCTGTATTCACAGTGTACAACAAATTACTGTATCAACACATTAGTGCGTCAAACAGAATTTGAATCCACACACATTATTTTTATACGACCGCAAAAATTTTTGCGGTCGTATAATGGTATGGTGCTGTCGTCGTCGTCGTTGTCGTCGTTGTCGTTGTCGTCGTCTGTAGACACTTTTGTTTTTGGCCAATAACTTAAGTTCCAGATGATCAATCCTTGTGAAATTTTTACACAATGTTCCTTGGCACGAAAGGAATGCTTGGGTAAGTTTTGGTCCTTGTGGCCCCACCCGTTTTAAAAAAGGGGCCAAAAGGGGTTAAATTAGGTGTTTTCACATACATGTATTTGACTGTAGAATCTTCATTATTTGTTGGATTTTGATGGGGTTTCTTTTAGTAAACTCCTTAGAAAATTTCCAATCTGTAGTATGCCAACGGATTTCACGTGGCATGTACCGTTCACGAGATAAATGGGGCCCAAAAGGGGCGAATTTCAAAAATTTAATTTTTTTATTTTTAGTCCGATAAGGATTCCTTATGAAAAATTTACATAGCGCTCTACTATAAGTTTTTTGGTAACTTGTTTCCTTACCCAGCTATGAGGGGCCAAAGGGGGCCAAAATCATAAATTTACAGATAACCTTAAATTTTTATTTTTCATCGGATTTCGATGGGATTTTTTTCTTTGGATTCCTCTTGATGTAAGCTTTCAGTAGTAAGTCAACGGATTTGGCGTAGCTCTTACCGTTTCTGGAGCCCTTTTCACAAAAAATCTTACGATAAAAATTAGTCGTAAGTCTTTTACATGTCATATAGACTTACGATTAAAATTTGTCGTAAGATTTTTTGTGAAAAGGGCTGCTGAGCTATGAGGGGCCGAAGGGGGCCAAAATCATAAATTTACAGATAACCTAAAATTTTTATTTTTCATCGGATTTTGATGGGATTTTTTTCTTTGGATTCCACTTGATGTAAGCTTTCAGTAGTATGTCAACGGATTTTGCTTAGCTCTTACTGTTTCCGTGCTATAAGGGTTCACAGGGGCCAAAACTGCAAATTTGCAGATTACCTAAAATTTTTATTTTTCATCGCATTTTGATGGTCTTTTTTCTTTGGATTCCTCTTGATATAAGCTTTCAGCAGTATGTCAGTGGATTGGGCGTAGCTCTTACCGTTTCTGTGCTATAAAGGGTCAAAGAGGAATCATAAGGAGTCATAAGGGCTAATTTTTATTTTCCCTAGTTTGTGTCCAGCTAATTTCTGGGTCAATCTCCTTATTGCATCTTTCTAATTATTGTCCATACTCACTTTAAATTACACTTTTTCAGATTTCAGTGGACGACATGCTGCGGTCGTATCATGCTGCGCTCGGCGTAGCCCTTTATTACTTTTGCTTAGAGTTTCAGGATTGAAATTGCTGGCCCTTCCAACAACGCCAGTTTCGACATGCTCTAGTATTATAATTATTTCTCATCCCTCCAGCTGAACCTTTATGGGAACTGTCATTATAAATAAGTTTGCTTTCAATTTCGTGGAAAACTCGGGGAGATAAAACTATTAAATTCATTGCTTTATTCTAAATTTAACTATGATGTTTTATTTTTATTTCACAAAAAAGCAAACAGTATTTTATTTTATGGACATCTTATTGTTGGGTTAAAATAGATTAAATACTCTTGTGCTGTAGAAAACTGGACATTAAAATTGTATTTGAAAATTGTCGTATTTTTTTTTTTAGATACTTGGAGAAGGCTAAACAGAATGTAGCTCCTAAGTAATGAATACTGTCTTGTATTTTACAGGTTTTGAGAGAGAAGGCTAAACAGAATGTAGCTCCTAAATAATGAATATTGTCTTGTATTTTACAGATTCTGAGAGAGAAGGCTAAACAGAATGTAGCTCCAAAGATAAAACAATATCAACAAGTGATAGAAAGCTATGGTTACCATTAAAGACCTTCTGAAATGATTTTTTTTTTTTGTATTTTTGATTATGTTCATAGAGTAAACATCTGTAAACTGTAGAACTCTTCCATCAGGGGTCTTTATATGACTACAGATTTTTGAAGTTGTTTTATGGTATGGCATTGTCGGCATTTTGATAGACATACATGTTTGATTGGATAATTGTCTGTACACAATGACATCTCATAGTACAGGGTCACTTAAAAAGGCATCTAGTACAGATTTGTCATCACTGGAGTATCAAGGTAAAACCCTTCAGGCAGTACAAATTGGTATACAATAGAATTCTTTAGAATCTTGATTGGTTGATTGACAAATAAAAGACTGGAGTTTAGAAGGAGTTGTTATGGGTGTTACTTGATGAATATTGGTATGTTCATTGAAGAATTGCAAATATAATACGTTAATTACCAGGAAACCCGCCATAAATAGGCATCTCTTACAGGATCTTTTAAAAAGACATCTCGTACAGACATCTCGTACAGTGTCACTTAACAGGACATCTCGTACAGGGGCACTTTTAAAAAAAAGAGAGACATCTCATACAGGGGCATTAAAGACATCTCATACAGGGTCACTTAGACATCTCGTACATTGTCACTTAAAAAACATCTTGTACAGGGTCACTTAAGAAGACATCTCGTACAGGGTCACTTAATTGACATCTCATACAGGCTCACTTGAAAAGACAACTCATACAGGGTCACTTAAAAAGATCTCTTACAGTGTCACATAAAAGACGTCTTATACAGGGCACTTGCTCAAGTAGACATGTCCTACAGGGTCACTTAAATAGACATCTTGTTCTCGTACAGTTGGTTCTTATACTCCAACGAGACTGAATTTCTTCAGGGACTCTTAAAGCTCATAAAATAAATAAATGATACTGTGAATTCATTTTATTCATGGGGTACCAATTTTCGTGTTTTTCGTGGGTGTCCCCAAACCACGAATTCAAATACTCAACTAAATATGATTTTCTTGTGCAAGCTAATGAAGGTTCTGATCAACAAAGACCATAAACCTTGCACTTGTACTTGAGCCCAAAACAAACTGATATATTCAACAAAAAGTAGATAATATGCATTGTCTTTAACCTTTAATAGCAGCAAAATAAGTTAAAACGCTTTATTTCCAAGTGTTTCCCAGTTAACAAATTAGCATTAACTGGCTTCCTGTTTTGTTTTTCAATTACGCTAAAGTGTTGATTTCCAGTTAAGAAGTTTGGACAAGAACCATCTCAATTTAGTTTTGATATTATGCTATTAATTAAACTTTTAAAATTTTAACTATGTTCTGCTGAAAAGGACATGTTTATTTTGCAATCAATACAGGTGTCTATTCACAAATAACGAATGGAGTACGGTTATGTCAGATGATTACCTAATTACATAATATCCACACATTACTATGAATTGTTGATTACAGGTGACACTTCAATTACAGGTACAGTTCTATATTTTGGCGTTTTGACATCAATACTGATGGTACTAAACATCTTTATTTTATCAATTTAAATTAAAAAAAAATATTTTTGGAACAAGTGGCAATCCACGAATTTAAGTACACCACGAAATATCTTTTTTCTCTACCCACGAAAATTGGTACCCACGAAATTAAATGAATTTACAGTAGATACATTGATGATATTCTTTTGAGCTCACCAGACCCAAAAGGGACAGTTTGAACTATTCCTATCACTTGTTGTCCGTCGTTGTCATCTGCTCTTCTGAGACCACTAAGGCAAATTCAAAATTTACAGGAATGATGAAAAGAAGGTACTTAACAAAGATTATTCATTTCGTTCTGATCCAGTAAAAAACATGGCTGCCAGCATATATCTTCGTATTAACATTGAACCCTTTTAAGGAAAAACATCATTTTCAACATCTGCTATGAAAAAAATTGAAGCAAATTTAAATAAAATGTCCTGGAATGAATGGCAGGTTCTTTACAAAGAGTGCTCATTATATTCCAATTGGACAAAAAAACAGAACAAAGTTGAACATTTGAGCTGTGGAAAATTCACATTTTCAGCTCCTCTGAAACCAAGGAAGCAAATTCACCGAATTTGAATGATGTATGAAAATCTTTCACATAGATTGCTCATTTTGTTATGATTTGGTAAAAAAAAAAAGGCTGCCAGCCGTAATCTTCGTTTTAACATTGAAACCTATGAGAAAAATATTTTCAACATCTGCTCTGAAATTTCTAGCTCACTTCGCGAAGCGAGGGAGCTTATGTGATACCCCTAGCGTCTGCGTGAGCGTCCACCTCCAGTTAGGAAGAATGGTTCAAGTCCATTCCCGGTTACTGACGTGTATGATGCATTTTGGGTTGACAACAATGATGCATGCTTTGGATGCTGTCTGTGATCATGAGTGAGCGACTTGGTTAGGTAGAATGGTTAGTCCATTCTAGATTACTGACATGTCCCACATCAGCAATATTGGTATGTATGATGCATTTTGGGATTACAACAACAATACATGCATGGATGCTCTCTTTGACCTACATTTTTCGCATGAGCGACTTGGTTAGGTAGAATGGGTGCATTCCTGGTTACTGACATGTCCCACATCAATTATATAGGTATGTATGATGCATTTTTGGATGACAGTCTTTGACCTACATTTTACACATGAATGAATCTGTTGAAAAGAATGATTATTGTCCATTCCTGTTTACTGACATGTTTAACTTGTGACAATGCTTCACAACAAGGTAAGCTAATCGGGCTGTGGCTGCTTTCTATGTTTTAAGGGCTGTGATGATGAAATGATGAAAAGAAGGTACACTGAATGATGAAAAGAAGGTACTTAACAAAGATCATACGTAAGATGACACGTAAAAATAACGGAAAATTAATATTCAGAGTTCATTGCTGGATACGGGACCGATATTTTCCATGTGTAACAATAATATTATGATTATTGTTTCACAGAATAATAACAATTTCGCATCTGAGGGAACCTAAATAATAATAACAAACCATGAAAGTTTTAAATTTTAAAATTAAACCAAATATATTATGATGTCCTATAATATTTGAACTCAAACTGTGGACACCGGATGCCCGCTCCTTGCATCGCTTAAATTTGCACATTGATTTACTGCAGCAGCCATAAAAATAAAATGTAATACTAAGTACTTTATCTTTGTTAACAATTTCCTTTAAAAAAATGATGTGATCACTCACAGGCTGTACAAACTGCTTGCTAAAAACTTGATCATTCATGCGTGACTAATGGGCAAGAGCCACCATCTGGGCATAGAATCACTATGTGATCCTCACGATGCAACTGCATGCCAAATATCAAGTGCCTAGGACTACTGGTACAGGCTGTACAAACTGCTTGCTAAAAACTCAAGTGATCGTTCATGCGTGACTAAGGGGCCAGGGCCTACATCTGGGAACGGAATTGGTATGTACTCCCCAAGACGAAACTGCATGTCAAATATCAAGTGTCTAGGAATACTGGTATAGGCTGTACAAACAACTTGCTAAAAACTTCTTGATCGTTCATGCGTGACTAAGGGGCCAGGGCCATAAACTAAGTAGGGATTTGAGTTGTACCAATGCAACTGCACATCAAATACTATGGACCTACAACTCACCTAAGCTTGTTAATTCACATTAGTTTGCAATTGTTGATGCCACCGGAAACGCTATCCCTAAGTCTGGCCTTGTGTAACATAATTTCCCGTCATTGTTACTTGACAGGACAGCCTATCTACGTTGTAGTCGGTAGATATGTAGCCAGTTAAAATCGACTGAGCTAACGGAATATTTCTTTAGCCCATTCGGTTAGGTGGCTGGCTGAAGTGCTAGAGGTCCCGGGTATTGACATTAGTCAATTTTGTGAGAAGAATCATGCTCTCCGGTTACATTTGGCACCCAACTAAGAAACCCACGGTGGTTAGAGGAGCTAACCAGGGTTTGTGTGTGATATTTGTGTTGAGAGTCATACATAGAAAGTATGATGACTCGAGGTGGGGGAAGTGTGATAGGACAACCTATCTACGTTGTAGTAGGTAGTAGATATATAGCCAGTAAAAATCGACTGAGCTAACGGAATATTTCTTTAGCTCATTCGGTTAGGTGGCTGGCTGAAGTGCTAGAGGTCCCGGGTTGGATCCCCGGAGGTGACCATTGAAATTTTGTAGGGAGATTCATGCTCTCCGGTTACATTACATATCTGTGTAACCATATCCAGTGCCAATAAAAAAAAACACTATTTTGCATCTGTGTGAGGTCATGCCAGTTTTCAAGTAAACCCCCCCCCCCCCNNCAATCTATGTTTTGCGGAAACAGCCCTAAGCAAATTTAACGAAACTACTGGAATGATGTCACTTGGCATCCGGTTTTAGCTTTTCACATTTTCATCTTCTCTGAAACCACTGAAGCAATGTCAGCCAAACAGGAATGATGTATAGAAAGTCCTTCACAAAGATTGCTCATGATCATTTATCCGAACCAATAAAAAACATGGGCAACAGTGCAGATCTTGGTTTTAACATTGGACTCGTGGGAAAAACATCATTTTCAACATCTCTTAAACCATTGAAGCAAATTTTACTGATTTACTGAACTATTGGAATGATGTGAAGCAGATCCTATTCCAATTCAACTCAAAACATGGCCGCCAGCACAAAACATAGTTAACATTGGCCCTATGGAAATTTCATATTTTATCTTCTCTGATGAAACCAATGAAGCAAACTTTACAGGGATAGTCCTTCACAAAGATTGCTAATTATGGCCCTGCATCGAGATGCGGGTGCCCTATAGTTTTCACTTTGTCCTTCAACAATTTTTAGCTTACCTGGCCAAAGGCCATGTAAGCTTTTGCCATCACTTGGTGTCCGTCGTCCGTTAACTTTTATTCAAAGATCTTCTCCTCTGAAACTACTGGGCCAATACTAACCAAACTGCCTGAATCATCACCAGGGTATGCTCTTTCAAGTTTGTGATTTTTATGTCCGTAGACCAAACAACATGGCCGCTGTTACTAAAAATAGAACATAGGGGTAAATTAAAGTTTTTTGCAAATTACTCGAAAACCATTACAGATATCAAAATTCTGACATAGGGTAAAAATGATAAGCATGATGAGATCTACCTGCCCTGCAATTTTGGAGAATATCCGTTTACCCGTCTTGGAGTTATTGCCCCTTTTCCGTAAAATTTTCAGTTTTTCGTTACTTCTGGTTTTATATATTGAAATATATATATAGAAGATAGAAGTGATTGATAGAAGATAGAAGTTTTCATAACAAAAATGGTCAGCATAGTAAGATCTACATGTCCTGCAATTTTGAAGAAAATCTGACAACCCACATAGGAGTTATTGCCGCTTTTTCTTTGAATTTTCACAATTTTTGAACGTTTTTGCTTTTATTTCAAAAGCTGTTTGAGATAAAGGTTAAATGTGAATTGCAAAAGTGTTGAGGATTTCCAGAACTACAATTTCTACATATGTCCAGCAGGTTCGCATCTCATCCAAGATGGCCACCAGAAGGGAAGATAGTTTAACATAGGACCCTATGGGAAATGCATTCAAAGATTTTCTCCTCTGAAACCACTGAGCCGATGGGGACCAAATTTTGTCACAATAGTCCTTGGGTGGTCCCCTTTAAAGTTTGTGATTTTTGCGTTTGTACCTCATCCAAGATGGCTGCCAGCGTGGAGCACAGTTTAACATAGGGACCCTATGGGAAATGCATTTAAATGTCTTCTCAGCCAGATTGAACCAAACTTGGTTACAATAGTGTTTAGATGTTTTCCTTCAAAGTTTGTGATTTTTATGTTCACATCTCATTCAAGATGGCCGCCAGCAGGGAACATAGTTTAACATAGGGACCCTAAGGGAAATGCATCCAAAGATCTTCTCCTCTGAAACTACCAAGCCAAATTGAATCAAACTTGGTCACAATAGTCCTTGGGTGGTCCCCTTTAAAGTTTGTGATTTTTACGTTCTTACCTCATCCAAGATGGCCGCCAGCGTGGAACATAGTTTAACATAGGGACTCTATGGGAAATGCATTCAAATGTCTTCTCCTCTGAACCTACTGAGCCAATTGGAACCTAACTTGGTTACAATTGTCTTTGGGAGATCCCTTCCAAAGTTTGTGATTTTTAGTTGGTACCTCATCCAAACATCTGCTGAACTGATTTATAGTATGAATTGGTGGTCTATAGGTGACAATGAATAAAACCAGTGACCAGGTGAGCGATACAGGCTCATGTGAGCCTCTAGTTTTGGTCAAAGTTTTCTGGGCTTTTACAGGTGGGAATGATTTCATATTTGGTCTGAAGCTTTATGATGATGAGTTGTACCGTGTAAGCAATTTTCAGGTATGCCGTGCCACTACTTTCTGTTTGACGATACTATTTATTGTACCACTCTATGGATGAAAATGTTCGTCAGTTTTCTTGGCCTCTACAACTGGGATTAATTTGATATTTTGTCTAAAGCTTCATGATGATGAGTTGTATCGTGTAAGCTATTTACAGGTTTGCCGTGCCACTACTTCCTGTTTGCCGATACTTTAACTTTTTATCATACCACTGTATGGATGAAAATTTTCGTCAAAGTTTTCTTGGCCTCTACAACTGGGAATGATTTGATATTTGGTGATAAGCTTCGTGATGATGAGTCGTATCGTGAAAGCTATTTTCTGGTTAGGAAGTGAACTTTTCTGTACAGTTATTATTTTGAAGTTTCATTGGGGTATGAAAGTGTTGACCGAAGCACATTTTTAATGAAGCGCAGTAGCGTGCATGTTGAATATGTTCAAATGATTGAACATATTTTATTGTCACAGAATAACATTATGATTGGGCACTAGTTGTCCAACTAAGAGACGCCCTCTCCGTACAGTATACATAAGTATAAGATACATGCATGTAGTTGGCGATCTCCGAGTTGCTGTACTGCAAGGAAACTACGTGAGTTTTCGTCATAGTTTAGGAGATCATTTCCAAATAAAAAAGAGTTTGAAATGTAGTTGTTGAACATTATTGCTCGCTCCCAAAGCAAGAGTTGACATTCTAGAAACCATTCTAGTAAAAAATGAAACGCGTCTTAGTATGGGCACCCACATGAACAACTTGGTTCATTTCTAAAATGGATAAGAAAAAGATCTGCATTTAGACTACTAGATCTATGTTGTAACCGTGTGTGAATTATATTTAAGTGCCTGTTTCCGATTAAGTAATATTGGGAAAAGGGGTGGGGGTAGGAAATTTGTTTCCACTCGTAAAACAAGGGATTGTAGGCAGCTGCCTAACCTGTAGGTCCAAACTATTCCACAGTCGGATTGCAGAAGGAAAGTAACACTTTGAATGGATATGGAGTAAATGTAAATGAGACAAAGTCTCACAAATACATGACAAAACAAGCAAGGGAACAACGCTTTTATTGTTGTTCTTCATCTTGAAGTCACCATGTGGCCTTCAACAAAGAGCTATTCTCATACCTCATAGTAAGTTCAAGGCGGCCTTAGCACCGGTTTGGTTGGGATTCACTGAGATTGGTCTATACAAATCATTCAAAAGAACTCTGATGTAGGAACATTATATTTGTTCCATGGGTTGTTTACATCGAACCCCATCTGGCACAAAATCATGTGATCTTAACCAGCATTTCATGGTTCAATTCTCAGGTTATGTCTGATTCTCAATGACCACAAGCGGTAAGTGAAATATATAGCTTGGTCTTGGTTAGTAGATGGCAGTTTTGCGTATTGCTTTTGACCTTGACCTCATTGGTCCAGTGCTCACGTCACGTTTTTCTGATTATGTCCGATTCTCAATTACTTTACAAGTGGCTTTATCTCGAAGCCATGAAATGGCTGGAGAGATGTTAAAATGACAAGAAAAAATCACGTGAGGCTTCAAGCCTATTAACAGCTCTTAAAGATGATCTTCGGGCTTCCGATAAAATATAATGTGCACGTTTCTTTCAAAATCGTATACATTGTGTTTTCAAGTTATATTTCTTCATTTTCTTGAGTTGAAAACGGTGTTGATATATTAAATTGAAAACAATATGCATTTTTATCAAATTACTCGTTTTTTCATATTGCGTCTCGGATCAACGAACCTGGCGCACAGTAATTTGTCAAAGATGAAAATAACATTTATTTATCTGTGACAGTGTGTTGCATATATTTATAGCAATGAAATCGACATGCGAAATCACACAATCCGATTATTTTCACGTATTACGGAATAACTTGATACATGCAGACGTATGCAGCAGTTCTTTGGATGACTACGAAGTTTTGCCACGTGTAGATTTTTAGGGCTTCGAGATTCAGCTCAATCGGAGCTTTGATTTATATAGCTTTGTCTTGGTTAGTACATGTCTTTGACCTTGACCTCAATTTCGCGGTTTAGATAACATGGTTAAGTTTTATGATTATATCAGTTTCTCAATAACTGTAAATGGGAGCGCAATGATATTCGATATTAGGCTGCTCTTGTGTAGTACATGGCTGTGTGTCATATGGTTTTAGACCTTGACCTAAATTTAACGGTTTATTGATCATATGAAAGTATTCAAATTTTCTCAAAAACTACTAGTGAAAGGCCAATGATATTTGGTATATAGTTAGGGCTTGGTACATTACATTCTGTCACATGGTCGTCAAGTGAATAATGGTTAAGTTTTTACCTCACCATTCCGTAGCCAGTGTGAGCTGTTGCCACCATTTGGCGTTAGTCGTGGTCCATCGTAAACTTTTTATGACGCCGTGACGAAAAGTCGGGGTATATTGTTTTACTTCCAATGTGCAGTGGGCACATGGTTTGCCCATGCACCTCCTACAGTTTTTATGCCAGAAAGTTTTAATTTTGCAGATCATTTGTACAAATTGTAGATGTGCATGTGATAATAATTTTTTTGAATTTTGTGTGTTTTCCTTAAAAAATATACATTGTTGAGCTTAGTCATTTTTAAATTTTTTTCATTGAGGGCACATACTAGTAGTTTGTCCGTGCAACTCCTCCTACAGTTTTGATTCTAGGAAGTTATTATTTTGCATATCATTTGTACCTTTATTGATATACGATTTTTATTTTGGTGCATTTTTCTGAAAACTATACTTTTGTTGAACTTATTCATTTTTTTTTGTATGGTGAATTAGTAATAGAGAGTTTATACAGTTTCTCCGTTCATCTCCTACAGTAACATGTGTTCATCGGGTCATCATATGTCACGGTCTTACAGATACAAATAATATTACATTGTAGTATGAAATGGCACTTTGATTTAACCTTTCACGGGTGTGTGTCATCTTCTAGTTTTCATAAGTCTTCTTTCCTGAAACCTCTTGGCTTTACCGATTCAATAAATCTGTCCCCACCGTCAGTTTGTGACCTGTATCTCTTTTGTCAGCTTCTGTGTTTAAAGAAACACAATGTCATCAAATGTGGAAGGCAACAGACAAAATATTGTATACATTCATACACAATGTAGCATTGTGTCATCTTTTTACAAAGGAACTGTCAATTATTGATATAGAAGCGAAGAATGAATCAGTCGCAACATCACTGCATTTGATTGGCCAAGAAGATCAGGTAGGGACACATTTATTGAATCGACCCTAAAACCAAACTTAGGCTGAATTATAACCAAGTTTTTATTTTTAAAAATGTGTTGGGTTAGTCGGAGGACAAAAGAGCATGGCCGCTGTTACCAAAAATCAACATAGCGGTAAATTGCTGCTTTTTGGCAAATAAATCGAAAACAGTTGCAGATACAAAAAAAAACCTGACATGGGATAAAAATGATCAGCATGACAATATCCAACTACCATGCAGTTTTGAAGAAAATTTTACTATCCAGTTTAGAGTTATTGCCGTTTTTCCAATATTTTGATGCTTTTATATTTTTATTGAAAAAAAAAACTACAACAGATAGAGGGTAAGTTTAAATTAATAATAAAATCTATCCATATAGAACTCTTGAAGAAAATCGAAATACCCATAGAGGAGTTGCTGCCCTTTATTGGTCAAATTTTTATGGTCTTATATTTCAAAGACATTTGAGATAGTGGTTTAGTATAAATAGCAAAAATGTTAGGCATATCAAGACCTACCCATATGGAATTTTGAAGAAAATCCAAATACCCATATATGAGTTATTGCCCTTTTATTGGTCCAATTAGTGGTGAGTAAATAAATATTGTCTTATATTTAAAAAAAAACTTGAGAAAATTGAGATACAGGTCAAGTTTAAAATGGACTATATTTCATTGAAAAAGGTCAAGTTGATGGACCTCATCCAAGATGGGAACTTAATTTAACATAGGACCCTATGGGCAAAACGCATGCAAAGATCTTGTCTAATACTACTAGGCAATTTGGAAACAAACTTGTTTACATGTTTTGCAAGTCTGTGGCCGCCATTTGGGAACATTTTTTAACATTGTACCCTATTTGAGAACAAAGATCATCTCTGAAACGACAAGGCCGATTGGAATCAAACAGTCCTTAGTTAGTCCCCTTCAGATAAGGTGACCAGTAACTCTTCACCCCATCCAAAGTGGTTGCCATCTGGAAATATAGTTCAACACTTAAGCAAATAAGATCAATGTATATTAAAGAGTGCCTATCCAAAATGCTTGTACCTCTTTCAATTGCTGTTCTGCTACCAATCCATAAAATTTGTAATTATAACACAAATGGGTTGAATGCTGAACCCTTACAATTTTACAATTCAATTGATGCAATCAAAATGTAAAATTGGTTTAGCAATTTGAAAATTTGAAACTTCCCATAGGAATTCTTTACTCTGTGATTGTTTTGTGGTTACAAGTTCGGTTTTAAATATAAATGGTTTGTTGTATCGACACATAGGGATTACTATCCGTACATTGTCGTCGGTTTTGTGTAACCGCAACTCTTCAAAAACTGCAAGTCTGATTCCAACCAAACTTTCAGAATATCTTTTTCACCTGGCGTATTTGTGTACCTGATACTAAAAATTTTGGTTTCTCAGATTTTTTAGGTTCATATAGAGCCAAAATAGCTCATTTGTTAATCTGGTTTGGTAAATCTACATCTCCATTAAAACTGTAAGTCAGATTCCAACCAAACTTGCAGAATATGTTGTTCACATGATATAGTTGTGCACCTGATACCTAGAATTTTAGTTTTACAGATTTTAGAGATTCATAGAGCCAAATTGGCTCATTTGTTAATCTGGTTTGTTATAACCGTAACTCCATCACAACTCTTAAGCCAGATTCCAACCAAACTCTCGGGACATGTTGTTCACCTGATACTTAAAATTTTGATTTTACTTCCCTAAGCCAAAATAGCTCATTTGCAAATTTGATTTGTTAATCTGATACTCCTCCTTAACTGTCTGTCATATTCCATCAAAACTTTCAGTATTTGTTGTTTATCAGATCTGGTTGTGCATAGTTTACTGAAAATTTTGTTTTTACAGATTTTAAAGGTTTACCAAGCAAACAGCTCATTTACTAATTCAGTTTGTTAATCTGCAAGTCCTTTCAAACAATATTCAAAACAAATTTGCATGCACCTGATACCTAAAATTTTAATTTTACAGATTTTAGAGGTTCACTGGGCCAAAAATGGCTCTTCTGTAGTGCAGGCGACACAAAGTGTTCCATGGAACACCCATCAATGTTTTATTTACATTTGTCAATTCAGTTTTCTAGAGTTGCAAAAAATAGTTGAAAATTCCAAATATATGGTTTTAAAGTCTATTCTCAGTTAACAATAAATTTTTGGGGGAAATTGTAGAACCCTGAATTTTCCTCTCGAAAACTGTTAGCACAATCACTTAATCATAATGTTTCCAATCTAATTAAAATTAGATCTACAAATTGTTCTTTACACTCACTGCTTCCATGCAGTGAGTGTAAAGAACAATTTGTAGATCTAATTTTAATTAGATTGTAATGTTTCAAGGGTGTTATAGTCCTTCAAGTGTAACCTTTGACCAATTTTATTGGCCATTTGGCTACAAATCCAACAGTTTAACAACTAAATTGCTGTTGAAAAAACTGTAGAATTGGTTGGAAATTTTTAGCAATTGATTCTTTCCTTTTTAGGGCCCCGCATCGAGATGCGGGTGCACTGTAGTTTTCACTTTGTCCGTCCGTCTGTCCGTCAACAATTTTTTTGGTCGAAGTTTTCTGGGCTTTTACAGGTGGGAGTGATTTCATATTTGGTCTGAAGCTTTATGATGATGAGTTGTACCGTGTAAGCTATTTTCAGGTTTGCCGTGCCACTATGATGATGAGTTGTATCGTGTAAGCTATTTTCAGGTTTGCCGTACCACTACTTCCTCTTTGCCGATATTTTTTTAACTTTTTATTGTACCACTCTATGGATGAAAATTTTGTCAAAGTTTTCTTGGCCTCTACAACTGGGAATGATTTGATATTTGGTGTTAAGCTTCAATGATGATGAGTTGTATTGTCAAAGCTATTTTCAGGTTAGGAAGTGGACTTTTCTGTACAGTAATTAACATTTTAAGAATTCAAAGATTTATGTAGTAAGCTAAAGATAATTCAGTTCAATATGTACAGAACCAGGATAAAATTCATCTCTTGATATATCAACCACACTTAGACATCGTTCGCTAGAACAGAGAAACTTATTTGTAGGTATTATATTTTAATTGTACATGTATATATAATTATGAAGCAACCAAATTAATTTCACTGTGGTTATAATATCTCGCCAACAATACAGTTGCAGAATTAAAACTAGAGTAACGACTGTCGGAAACGACAGTGATCCCCGCACCCCCTGTTTGACACAGAAAACAGCTATAGACCCTGGGTATAATTTTTCTTAACATTTTTGAAATTAAACTATTGACAATCACTATTTTTACCATAAGGAATAAAACAATATATGGTTGTTAGGCAGAATTAAAAAAAATAAGTAGTCTTTGAGACTTCAAGGAATTTTACCAAACTTGGAATCATATATTTTGGAAATCAAATTGGTGAAATGTTTCTTCTAATTCTAACAAAATTTTTAACTATGGTTTGAATGTAGAATTCCAAAAATTAGTGGTCTTTGACAATTTCAGGAAATTTACCAAATTTGGAATCAATTATTTTGGAAATCCAATTGGTGAAAATGATTGACCTTATCAAAACAAATGCTAACAGTTTGGTTGCTAGGTAGAATTCCAAAAAATATATGGTCTTTGACACTTTCAGGAAATTTACCAAAATTGGAATCAAATATTTTTCAAATTCAATTGGTGAAAATGATTGCCCTAATGGAAACATTCCCTAACAGCATGGTTGCTAGGTAGAATTCCAAAAAATTTGTGGTCTTTCACACTTTCAGGAAATTTACCAAAATTGGAATCAAATATTTTTGAAATTCAATTGGTGAAAATGATTACCCTGATGGAAACATTCCCTAACAGCATGGTTGCTAGGTAGAATTCCAAAAAATA
>MJUU01003367.1:147040-157048 GCA_002080025.1 Modiolus philippinarum | reverse complement strand
CCAAAACCACAAAAATACAGATAAGATAGCATTACCTGAGATAATGCTATTTTATCTCATTTTTGTGGCTTTGGCGTGCCATACTATTACCTCAAGATAAGAATGTATTATCTCAGTAATTCATAGTGGCCTATGTGAAATTTTTTACTATGTTTAATTATCAGGAGGTAATGATGTATTATCTGCACCAAAACCACAAAAATTCAGATAAAATAGCATTACCTGAGATAATGCTTTATTATCTCCTTTATTTTCTCATTTTTGTGACTTTGGCGTTCCATATACTTACTATCCGCTTATTTGTATATGACGAAGGCATTCTGAATATTGCGGCGTACTTACTTACTTACTTAGTATTACCAGAGACAGGCTCATTCGTGGTGACGTCACAACCTCGAAATTTTTACCTTTGGCTGGCAAGAAATCGTAATCATTAATAAAAATGTCATTTTCAATTAACTGGTATGGAATTGTTTTTAAAGGTAATTTGATAATTTCTTTTGATCTGAATTGAAGACATTTGACAGTTTAACAAGATATAAAATTTTTCGATATTTGATTATTTTTATTTCATCAAATTGGCGTTTTTTGTAAAGTATTCAAATTTTTCACAATTTCCAAATATTTGAAATATACATTTCAGATTATGAGGGTCCTCATGGGGGTCCTAGGAATCAAATAATCATTAAATTTTTACCTTTGTAATCAATAAATTTTTGGCTTAGTCATAAAAAAGTATATAAAAAATCAAGCTAATAATCAAATAATCATTAAATAAATGCCCTCGTAATCAAATACTCATTAAAAAATGCCTTGATAATCAGGTAATCAAGAAACCCATGACGGGCCTCAATTATTTAGAGGAAATTTAGAAAAAAGTAAATCGGTAGGAAAAATATGAAAATCCCGAGGTTTATTATGCATTTCACAGATCCAAAATCGGACTTGTATGTAAAAAGTTATTTGAAAAATGAAATTCTGACCCATTGCTATATATTGCAGAAATACAATTTTGCCAACCAAAAACTTGATTTTGTGACGTCACTGATTGGATTCGCGAACAAGCATATTTGCATCTATTTGGATTTAATTTATTGTATTTCAGGTCGTCCAACATCACGTAGATGGGAAACGTGGGACTGTCAGCCGACTGTCATATTGGATTATATGACATGTCGAACAGACCCCTCATTGACATGATGTCTGTGGGTTCTAGTTGTTCCTCTGACAGCTCGGTGCTGTGCCTGCATATAGCTTCTTTTTGTTATGAATGTTTTCTTAAAAAATCAAACTTTTGCCTTCCTTAAAAGTACGACGAATAAAAACTATCGCTATTGGAACATTTAAAATTATTCATAAACATAGTCCCAGTTATTTACATGATTTGATTGATATAAAATTTCAAAATTATAATTTCAGGTCTCAACAAACAGTAAATCTACCCAGAGTTCGAACCACTACTTATGGCCTTAAATCTTTTAGATATAATGCAGCACAAATTTTGAATGAGTTGCCAGACAGGTGTCGGCAAGAGTAATCTCTTGAACAATTTAAAAAACTAATTCAAGCATGGGACCCTGATGGCGGCTCATGCCAATGCTGTGCCTGCGTATAGCTTCTTTTAGTTCCCTTCTTTGTGTTTTTTTCTTTCTTTTGCTTACAGTAGATGATTTGCTTGCATTTATATATGTAATATGCTGCTATACTTCTTAGGGGGCAGTTTGATAACTTTTATAATGTGCTTATTTTTTGAAGCTTGTACTTGCATGTATTTAGTGCTTTCTGTTTAGCAAGTTTGCTTTGTAGTGTTTTAGTGCTTTGTTTAATTTAATTACAATATGTGTTGTGTTTTATATGTAATTTATGAGCTAATTATTTGCATGTCTTTCTTGACTGATACGGTCATTATGCGCGTAAATATCTGTAGATTTGGCTTAATAGTAATGTATGCATGCTATTTTCATGTAAACTTTGTGCTAAATTCTAATGTGACTGGATATTTCACTGTGTCCTTGTTTGTATATCCTTTTGTGTCTTTCTGTGCATGCTTTTTATGGTGTTGAGTGTTGATTTTGTTATTTGATAGTCGATGTTAAAAGCTTATCAAAGCTTGTGTTGAACCGGATCCCGTTCGTGCCTTATTTTGTGGGGGGCTTCTTGAGAGTTCACACTTATCTTTCGCACTGTGTGAGTGTGGTTTACCACATGGATATGGATTATCAATGAGTGGTAAGTACTTCTCACGTATCCTTTTTCCTGGGACCCCTCGCATTTTCGGCATTGTTCACGTCGCACTGACTTCACTTCTGCACTTTTTAGGGACATGGATGGATGTTGACTCTTCAGGTAAGTCGATCCGCGCTAAGGCTAGGGAACTGGGGAAGGCAATTCTCGGTGCATATCTGTTAAATGTTCCACCTTACGTCTTCATATGACGGTGCTCCTGGTAATGAAAGGAGGAACATACCTGTAGAACAGAACAGATTACATCGTTCAGTTATATTGTTTGTAGGCTTGGACAGAATTTAGAAATATATAATAAACATTGACGAAGCTTGACCTACTAGACACCCTCAACAGAGCTTATGTTTGTTTGTTTTATGTTTTACCGACTTTAAATAAATTTTACTTGACTTGACTTTCCTTGCCTTGCCTTCACCCGGGATTTCGACGTCGTCATTGGGCCAATCCAAATAGCGCGCGCTTTAGAAAAGGAAAAGACTTCCGGGGGAGACAACTTAACAGTGTCACGTTGGGGGCTAAGTTTTTCTAAGAAGGCAAAGTTCTTCTTCCAGCACATGATATATTTATTATGCAATAAGAATTTGAAATCTGAGCGAGCAATAAGTCACAAAAAAATGTTGCAATGTAAAATAGACATGCAGTAATTGAGTGCTTAGCCTTAGGTAGCTCCACTGGCACTAGGTCTAGGGAGAGGATTTAGGTCGCTGGGGAGTCTCCCCCAGACTGTATTTCATTCTACAGAAAGAAAGCACGTGTTTTTCAGTAGTGTGACATATAGATATTGAAAACTCCCTCTTGCAAGTGCCTGTGTATAGACTCCACAAGTGAAAGTAGTACATGAGACAAAAAGACAAATCAGGTGGAAATAACCATTACCCAAAAAATTGTGGACTGCAATGATCCTGACTTGGTACATCCACTTCAAAAGAAATGGTGGGATAATTATGGCTAGCCAAGGACTTGTAATGAGAAGGATATTCAACTCGTACACAATCCATTTTGCATTTTAGAAATCTATGGCAGACGTTTGATATGCATTCACTTTACAGCTAACTAATGAAAAAGTTTAACATGGATTTTAACAAAATGATGTTTTCTGAAAGCTGAAACATTTTTACCTTGTTAGAGTAATTTGTTTCATTATAGCAAGTACTTTCTTCAATAGTAAATTTTGTTTCATTACAGCAGGTACTTTCTTCAATACACGTGATTAAAATTTGTAATCAATACATTTTCATTGATTTTTTTTATCTTTTTTGTCACTTCCGGTTTACATGGTTTACATCATATGCATCACAATTTGCACCTTGAGCTTAAAAAGTAGTTCACAGAATTTCACAAAATTGATAATGTTGTAACGTGTGACATCTACTGCACTGCTAGAGCAATTTTTGAGACCATCATTATTATATTTATTTTGTTTTAAAGCTTTCAAGAAAGTGTCCCAAAATTGACAAAATCTCGTATCTTTCAATATATTTCCAATTCATCATTAGATGCTTACAATGCTTATCCTTCTCATTATACGTCCTTGAGCTAGCCAAACCTCCCCTTCCACAGAAGAGTCTTGCATTAAGTATAAGTAGGTTTATTCGTTATGGCATCGTCCCTTGATACTTTCTGCATGTTGTCTATATTTCCTTAGGATTGTAGTGATTTTGGATAAAACTGGCCTGCACTAAGTATCAGAAGGTATTTTCTCCTTATGGCACAGCCACCGCCCCTTGATACTTTTTACAGGCTATACACTCTCTGACCTCTTGCTATATTTCATTTTATCTATTATATGCCACAGGTTTTAGAGAGTTGGATATACATTTTATGTGGAACCGTCCATTACCATATCTTTATTTCATTTAACTTGTTGCTGTTTCTATCTTTGCTAGATGATACCTTTGCATCGCTCTTTGTACCTGTTGCATTCTGTTCTCTATATGAACTTGTTTTTATCCAATTGCAACGGGTATTTCTCTATCTTTCATAGTACGTTGTGCATATGTGGTAGACGTGCATATACCTGTATATGCTTTTGTTCATTATTACTATTATTAATTGTTATTTACTGTCTGTACTGTTTTCTTTAATTTTGTACTAATCATAAATGTTTGCTATATCATGCCCTGACCTGGGGTCCTAATTTGGTAAATAAAATGTTTTGATTCTGTCTGGTAGCAACTCAACAGTAATCATGGTAATTGCTATTAAAAGGTCGTAGACAGTTAAGAGAATGATTATCCTAGTATTAAGTAAAAAAGAAGGTTGAATCAGAGTTAGGACCTAAGCTTAAAATTTTTCCAGAAGGGACCGATATCTATTAAGGAACTTTTTGAATGATCGTATCAGATGGATATTTTTGAAGCCTTGAATAATAAGGTGGTCATGGAGATAACTATGTCTAATGAGAAAGTCTGTATAATTTGTGCTAGCTCTCGCGTAACAAATCAGCTTGAAACATACACTCTGTAAGCAGGAGAAGCTGGAATATTACTGTCCATGTCAGGGAAATAGATAATTTTGAAATTAAAATCTCCCCTTTTGTTGTAAATTTAAGTACTGAGATGACCATTTTCGTCAAATTAGAGATGCAAGTAGAAAAAAGTTGTAGATCTAGTGGTTTCTGTCGTTTCCTTTATCTCTAGTTCTGGTGGACATATTAATGCCATCCATTTAGCAAAAGATGCATTATTGATGGAAAAAAGGACATCATCAATATATCTATAAGTGAGATTGAAGGATCTAGCATCTTTTTATTTTATGATCTGTTAGGAATCCCTGAAGAAATTCAGTCTCGTAAGAATATAAAAACAAGTCTGCGAGTGGAGGTGCACAGTTAGTGCCCATTGGTATGCCAACTTGCTGTTGATAAATAGTACCTCCAAATGTGACAAATATATTATCAATAAGAAAATCCAGCATACTGCACACCTGTTTACATCATAACATACTAGTTTTCCTTTTGTAATTTGTTTTTGAAAAAAAATGTGGATTTAAAACAACAATTTTTTTTGAATCGGCAAAGGCTTTTTGAATGATACTTTTGATTAGTGATTTTAGTTTGTCATGAGGAAGTGTGCTAAACAGTGTGGAAAAATCAAATGTTTTGATAGAATGTATTTGAGAAAATAAACAGGATTTAAGATTTTCCAATAAATCCTTAAAATTTTTAAGTATCCACATGCGATTTATGTCACTTCAGGCATGACTTGTGTCACAGTATATTAGAGATGCCTGTCTTTGACTGCAGACAAAATATTAGTTAGTTGAATTGACAATTCAGTAGTTGAGCAAGATGAAGATCCTGCAATGTATCTTTCCTTATATGGATTTTTGTAATTTTGGTACCCAATATAAGTCTTGATTGTTATTTTAGTATGGATATTCAAGGAGGACATGAATGACCTGTGATTGGGAAGGATTTCATCTTTGTTATGTATGTAGCACTACCTGGTGTTTTGTGATCAATGCCTAGTTCTTTGATGAGGCAGAATTTGTAATAATGTGCTTTACATACAAAAAAGATGTTATTAGAAGCTTTGTCTGCAGGTGCAACAATATATTTGTCATGTTAAGTAGAGAGGCACTTACTGGCTTCATGAACTTCAAATACAGACTTAAGTTGATTGTTGACACAACTGTGGCGTTTGTTGACACGACTCCATACTAAAGATCGAATGGATCTTACCCAATCTGACAAGGACAAAGACTCAAGTATTGGTTTTTTGGCTACCTCTGTCTTAACCCATGCTCTGGCATAATCTTCAACAGCTTCCATAACGATCCTGAAATTTAAATTCATACGCTATGGTTCTCGGAATTTCGAACCATTTGAGACCTTTCTTCCGTAGAAATTGGTTTTCAATGATCTTAAGATCCAGTGGGACTAAACAAAGGGAGAGGCTGAACAGTCACATGTCAGAGGAGATTTCATATAATTCTCAATGTCTAGGTACCAATTTTAACAGCTTTAACTTGAATTGGCATCAGTCAAAAACTTGTGTAGCTTTAGTTAATTGTTAACAAGAGGGGGAAGGGTAGAACAGGAGATCTCATATTATTTCCACTCATTCAAATTGGCAAAAATCCCAAAATTCTGTACATGTTAAATGTAAATACTCCGGATCCCATTAAATTTCTCCAGTTTTATATTTTGATCATCTTTAGTGTTAGTGAATAGTTTAAAGGTATAAAAATTTTCCATTTATTTTATGTAAATGAACTCTTCTTACTGTTTCTTCAATTCTGTTTCACCTATGGTCAAGTATAATGATGTTTTACCCAGAAACCAATCTATGCTAATACTGTTAATTTTAACCATATTAATCACTATTTCCTAAAACATGCCTAATCATATCCCGATTGCATTTCTATCCCAGTTTACCCAACTTTTACATTTTTTTAAAGGCATTTTTTAGATTTCCCGAGACTAAAAACAGAAATCCTGACATTCTAAAAATGGTCTTTACCCACCTTTAACTTGTGAATACCTGTAATCTGACAATTAAATTTTACTTTTACATTTATCATGTTTATTATGTAAGATTATATAATGACTGGTGAATTATTTTCTTCAGGTGATGAAGTGAAGTTCTGAGAATGGAGACCGTAGTATTGAAGCATAAGAGAACAACTTTAGAGCGAGCAGAAAAGTTTATATCCAAAGATTACTTTACAGATGTTAATTTAAGAGGAAGGTTAGTGGAATAAAAGGGCCATTTGCAAAAACCTAATACTATCAGTATTTTACGAAAGGATATGGAGTAAATGAACATGAGACCATAACACATATGTTAACTCCAACTACAATAATTTTAATGAGCTGTATGGCCATTTCGGAAATTCCAACTGCAATAATTTTAATGAGCTGTATGGCCATTTCGGAAATTCCAACTGCAATAATTTTAATGAGCTGTATGGCCATTTCCGAAATTAATTAGTGTATGTTTCAGAAATAGTTCACAAAAAAATCCCGTATATCATCGTTTTACACTGAGCCAGTCCATTGTAAAACAGTGATATTCACAAAAACTTGTTTATAATCCTTTTACATTGGCTAGTCCGTTGTAAAACAATAATATTCACAGAAAATCCAGTTTATTATGCATAATGTCTGGATACATAAATACCCCAGTGTATTTCCACCTTGCACCAGTGCATTTACTCTGTCAGAAGAAATACCCTAGTATATTTATGTCTTGGAATTTCTGTTCTAGTGTATTTTGTCCAAGTGGAAAGAATACACAGGTGGAAAGAATTCGCTGTTACACAATGTTTTGGGAATTTTATTCTGGTTCCAACTTTGGTAAATTTCCTGAAAACGTCCAACGTTTTTGAAATTTTTGCATACAATAAAAATTTTTAGCCTTTTTATCATATCCGACATAATTCTGAAAATAAGATTAAAAAATATGACTCCAATTTCAGTAAATTACCTGCAAATCTCAAAGACTAGCAATTTTTTTTGGAACCTTGCTTTTGGATGAATCTAAGTCAAAGCAAAAATTTTTGAACTTGAGGTAAGATTTCAAAAATTTTTGATAAATATTTTGGTTTTCCAGAATCTCTGAAAGACAAGCAATTTTTGGGCATTCTTGTTAGCAACCATGCTTTTTGGATGAATTTTAAGTCAAAACAAATATTTTCAATGGTTGGATTTCAAAAATTTTTATTCCAATTTTAGGGATTTTCCTGCTTTCTTAAAGACAATTTCTTTCTTAGAATTCTTAGCAACCACATCTTAGAGGCCAAATTATAATGACAGTTATAGTGAGCAGACTAAATACTATGTCATGAGGAACCTTCACAAAGTATTCTTAAGGTAGTACGGGAGTTTAAAATTGCGCATCATTCTTGCGCATGTGACTTAAAATGGAATTCACTATGGGAACGTTGCCGAAACCATTTTCAATGTCTTATAAGTGTTAAATTTGATGAAATATGCCACTTTTATTAGTTAACCACGCAAAATATTGAACCTTTCAGCTAACTCCTGTTCCATTAAGGGGAGATAATTTGTATAGAAATATTAGGAAAAAAATGAGTTTTTTGCAATTTATTCAAAAATAAGTTCGGTGACCCTCGAAATTGAAGGACAGTGTATAAGCTATTAATTTACCAAATTTTAAAAAATTCTATCTGATGTAACTAAAATAATATAAAATTTTGTTAAAATTCGCTAATTTTTCCTATTATTTCAACCAAAATAGCAGATTTTTACATTTCATATTTCATTCTTATATGGCTGGTAACCCCTTATTTTTATTTGATTTTTTATATGCTCTAATAGCAAAGGGTAAATCATAAAAAAATCAGAAAATTCTATCTGACAGAATTTTAGACCCCCGTACCACCTTAAAGGGGCTGTTAATTAAGACAATTTATTTCTTAGAATTTTATTTCATAGAATTCTTAGAAACCACATCTTAGAGGCCAAATTATAATGACAGTTGAGTGAGCAGACTAAATACTATGTCATGAGGAACCTTCACAAAGTATTCTTAAAGGGGCTGTTAATTAAGACAAGCAAAACTGATTTTAATATCGCATAATAACTAGTAGAAACAAAGAATTAGCAACTTTTGATATAATACAAAACATGCTTATTATGTAATGTATTCAGGAAATCCATTCAGAAAATGATTTTTGCATTAAATTGTATATTATGACAACTATACTGTACTTTAAGATCTGGTTATGAGTATTTTAAATTATTTATTTTCCCCAGAAAAATGAGAGTGGTGTTTTTTAGGGAGATGGTATCTAGTGGGCTTAAAACACTATTAGATAAGGGCAAAAACTAAAATAACACACATGTATGGCGCACAAGAAAGTACCAAAATAGGAGGATCTAATATGTGTCCTGAGGTCAATACTCAACTGTTCTGTTTTGTTTCCAAAAATGTGGTGACATGCCCCATCTCTCAAACTACAATGTTATAAAAATGTTTAGATGAACAACTGTCTAAGAAAAATAACCAATTAGGCCATGCAAAGTTAATTTATTGATTCTCCCCTGTATAGTAAGAGGCTTGAAAAAAGCCCATCATTGAACCTATATATTGCCATTTCGATAAAATAAAAATCAAAGATCACTTCCCTCACTACAGTTTTGGTGGTTTTTATGATGTAAAAAACTGTTCATCCTTTTTTGGCAAATAAAAAGATTAAAAAATCACCTCTTTCCCTTATCAGTTTCAATGAAAAATGGCCGGAGAACCATTGAATTAACTTTGTATGGCCTTTAAAGCTTCAGGACAAGCTGACATATACATTACTGACAGGGGCATATAATTAATGGTCAAGACTTTTGTCTTGGGACAAGTCTGGTCGCTTGTGAAAGTGGGAGACGAGAGAATCTCGGACACTCAACGGTACATGTAAGATGATTGAAATCCCCAGAGGGTGTCTGAGATTCTCTCGTCTAGCACTTGCACTCATGTTGGATTTTATTATACCCCCGCTTTGTAAAAGCGGAGGGTATATACAGTACAGAAAGAGTGGTACCGTGACAACATGTCCCACTCTGAGAGTGATACTGAATAACTTTTTATCTTTAAGAGATATCTCAATTATTTTTTCTGCATTTTAATTGGTATAATACACCACTCTTAATACAAAAGAGAGTAGGAAATGATCTCAAATAGGAAAAAAGATATTTAGATCCACTCTCAGAGTGGGACACGTCCATCACAGTGATTTGTCACGGTACCACTCTTTCTGTACTGTAGTGATGGTGGTGTCCGTCCGTCCGTCATTCCGTCCGTCCGT